>CM053026.1:353306210-353441210 GCA_028564925.1 Lithobates sylvaticus | reverse complement strand
GTGATGTAGCTGGGGGCGATGTTGTGGCTGACTTTGTATGTTGTGGTTAGCATTTTGAATTTTATACGGTGGGGTAGGGGAAGCCAGTGAAGCGATTGGCAGAGAGGGGCAGCAGTCACGGATCGCTTAGTGAAGTGTATTAGTCTAGCAGCAGCATTCATAATAGACTGAAGGGGGGGGGGGTAGCCTGCGTAAGGGTAGGCCATTAAGGAGAGAGTTGCAGTAGTCAAGGCGGGAAATAATCAAGGAGTGAATAAGTTGCTTTGTGGTGTCATTAGTCGGGAATGGTCGAATTCTGGAGATGTTGCAGAAGTTAAGGTGGCAGAATTTAGCCAGTGATTGGATGTAGGGGCTGAAGGAGAAGTCAGAGTCAAGAAATACACCCAGCACCCTGACATATGTGGAGGGACCAATGTTTGTGCTGTTGATCTTAATGGTAAAGTCATGGGGGGGGGGGGGGGGACCGGGAAGGAGGAAATATTACAAGTTCAGTTTTAGAAAGATTGAGTTTGAGAAAGTGGTGTGACATCCATACCGATATGTCATGCAGTAAGTTTGAGATCCGTGAGGAGATCGAGGGATGAGTTGAGGAGTGGAGAGATAGATCTGGGTGTCTTTGGCGTAGAGGTGGTATTGGAAGCCATGGGAGGTTCTTAACTGGCCCAGGGAAGAGGTATAGAGCGAGAATAGGAGGGGCCCAAGGACAGAGCTTGAGGTACCCCAACAGAGAGAGGAAGAGGAGCAGAGGAGATGGGGTTGTAAGTGACACTGAAAGTGCGCTGAGATAGGTAGGAGGAGAACCAGGATAAAGCAGAATCACAGAGGCCAAGGGAGTGTAGTTTGCTGATTACACATACAAATGATTTACAATTATAGGAATACAATACAAGAATGACAGATTTATATAAACACGTGCACACACTACCTAAATGTTCTAGCGAATGGGTAGGAACAATGGTCTGTGTACAATTGGAACAAGCTAAAGTTTCTTAGATCAGGTTATAGTGGCTTCATGATCTCTGTAGGCAACCAGGACCCAGGCTCTAGTCTAAGAGCAATTGCAGGAATTCGCTCACTAGTGTCATTCTCAGGTGAAGTTTCTTCTGGCACAGATCTACCTTGTTGTTCTGTCATTAGGGAGTACACCTGTCGATGCTGCTGGCCTTTTATTTGGAAAGTTTAGTTAGACAGTCCAACGTGGGTGTATGTTTTCTCACCACATCCTTTAGAGGGCTTTCACACCAAGCCGCTCATAGCTTTGGATTTGAGGCATATTACGGCCGATAGCGGGGCACTTTTACCCCCCGCTAGCGACCGAGAAAGGGTTAAAACCGCCGGCAATACACAGCAATGGCAGCGTTTTGCCGGCGTTATTGCAGCGCTGCCCCATTGATTTCAATGGGGAGCAGCGGTGGAGGAGCGGTAAATACACTGCTCCTTCACTGCTCCAAAGAAACTGCTGGCAGGACTTTTCCTGACGTCCTGCCAGCGCACCACTCCAGTGTGAAAGCCCTCGGGCTTTCACACTGGAGACAATGGAGCAGCAGTTGGAGGGCGGATTGCAGGCGCTATTTATAACGCTATAGCGCCTGCAAAACTCCCTCGGTGTGAAAGGGGTCTTACATTAATTTTTTATTGGTGAACCATTTCCCAATTCAACCTCGGGATGGCACTTTTGTATCATACATACTATAGATCAAATAGGTCAGCAGGTCAAGCTATTGTTCACCTTGATTACCTGGATGTATCGTTTGCCCAGAATTCCTGTAAAACAAAGTGAACAGCTAACTACCAACTGAACCAACATACAGCAATAGTATCTATTTTCCCATTGTTTGAGAGGGCAGAATAGCATTAGCTTCTATCTGCCTTTCTCCAGTCTGGACTAGACCAGCATCTGAGTTTGACTTTGAGTGCTATCAAGGGGAAGATCTCCACCCATATCGCTAGGCACTACTATTTTAAAGACTGTTGGCCTCATTCCCTAGTTAAAGTATAAGTTCACTTTTTGGAAAAAAATAATAAATGCACATTTTTTTGCAGGTAACAAAAATGTGCATTTATAATTTTTTTTTTGGAGTCTATAAAGCATTGCACCAGCGATTAGCAGATTGCTGGTGCCATGCAGGTCTCCAGCAGATCTGCCAGTGTATCTGCTTGCCCGTACATCCCATAGGGGTAAGCACATACAATCTGAAAGGACATATGAATGAACTACCACGGCGCTCCACAGCACCGTGGTAATTTATTGACTACAAGCCGACAGCCGCAAAGCCTGCCAGACCTTGTAGTTTTCCATACACAGAGCCCTGAAAATGGGTGTAACATGTCACATGTTACAAAAAGGTGATGTAATCCTTTAAAGGATTTGTGCAGGGTGTTGCACACTTCTCTCCCTCTGTATGTACCCCTGTGACTTTGTGGGGTATTACCTGTTTTTTTTGGCCCTTCAGAGGCCACCTATAAAACCTGTTAAGGAGATACCCTTATCTGGCCTTTCTTGTTGCCTTTCTCATTACAGGAGAGGAGACCCTCTAGGCAAAGAGTCTTTTATAGGATAACTCAAGGACAAGGTTTTCCTGAGGCTTAGAGCCTTTTCTCTCCCCCAAGGGTATTTCCTCCTTTAACCTTAACTGGTGAAACATCCCAAGGAAATTTTTTTTTCCGCTATCTTGATGTGACACGCAGGAGAAAAAAAACAAGGAGAGAGAAAAAAAAGAATCTGAATGCCTAACAGAAGCGGTAACAGGGAGGTAGACTTGTGAGAGTCTTTTCTCCTGCGTGTCACATCAAGATCTCTCCTTGTTTTTTGCTCCACCATTGTTGGGTGGATTAGACAAATCATCATTCAAGTGTATGGCCTGAAGTATGAGTTCCTTCCTTCCCTATTAAGGCAAATTCTATCAAATCGCGGTTTATGGGCTTTTCAGCATCAAGCATCTGGTTCTTGGATTTGCAAGGAAGCCACTTTGTCATCTGTTCACACGTCTAAGTTTTAACAGGTGGATGTTCAGATCTCTTTAGCAGTTTTGAACATAAGGTGCTACAAGTTGTTCCCTGACCTCTGTCTTGTTTGTTACGTGGTCATTTTGGCGTGTGTTTGTTGTGTTGCCCACCCCTCCGTTAGACTGCATTTAGACACCCAATAGTTAAAGATCAGAGATACACTGGGTCCTGTACTGTACAACTAAGAAAATATGATTTTTGACTTGCCATTTGAGTATAGTACAGGACACAGGTCACAGGTCCCTTCTTTCTTCGTGATTTCCCTATTGCTTTTTTTTTGTTAGCCAGTGTCCAGTCACCTAACAGTAGCTGGATATTACCAGTGATTAAAGACTAAAGATCCCTGTACTGTAGTCCTAGAGGCAGAATTTACTCAAAATTCTATTTTAGATCAATTTGTTGTGTTGTGTAATAGCTGTACAGCCTTAAAGCAAACCACTTGATGGGGGGAAAATGCTTCATCCATTTGAAATGTATGGGTGTGTTAGGTGCCATGTCCTGCACTGTGTATATTTATTATTATTACCATTATGATATTTAAAACAAGAAAATCAGGCCCTTCAATCTACATGTTTGTTACAGGTCATTGACTTAGAGTAATGAAGCCAGATGGCTAGCTTGGTAGCCAGGCAGACAGAATTTTTACAAGAAGCATTCATCAGATGCAGCCTTAATGTGATTGATTGTAAAGGCAGAAGGTCTTTTATTTCTGTGTGCAGCAGCCACCCTAATACCTGAGCCCCATTTCTATTCGGCGATGGCCATGAGTCCCTTGGCCGTCCGGGACTCTACCTTCTGATTGGCTGAGACTTAGCAGCATCACAATTGGCTCCGGCTGCTGTCAATCAAACTCGGTTAGCCAGTCAGAAGGGGGAGAGAGGGGGCAGAGCCAGGCCGCAGCTCTGTGTCTGTATGGATACACAGAGCTACAGCTCAGCTTGGGTGCCCCCATAGCAAGCTGTTTGCTGTAGGGACACTCAACAGGAGGGAAGGGCCAGGAGCTCCAGCCAGGGACCTGGGAAGAGGAGGATCCGGGCTTCTCTGTGCAAAACCCACTGCACAAAGCAGGTAAGTAAAACATGTTTGCTATTTTAATAGAAAAAAAATGAGACTTTACAATCACTTTAATTTTCCCTCATTTAAATGTTTACTTTTAAGATCAACACTCAATGTACCAAAGCACCATTCTGATCAACACATCTACACACAGATTTGGTCAAGCCACACCACTCTTAGGGCTCTTCTGTTGAATAAGGCATTGTTGAATTAAGATATTCAGTTGCTTGATCACTTTTATTAAGGATGTATTTATCTGACAGAGAGAAGGTTCATAGAAAGAAACTTGTTCGTGCAGATCCCTCCGAGCTCAGACACGAAGACTCAGATGCTGTATGGAATGAACTTGCACACTTTAAAAGGGAAAACAAGAAGCTGTTGGTGGATAGGTAGGTGTTTTTTTTTATTCTGTATAATTCTGTTACAACATTTACCTTTTCACTGGCAAATAGTGGTCACAGCAAAGTTTTTAGATTATCGGGTACAGTCAATATTTTCTTTCTCCATCAGCCGGGGCAGCTGAGATATTTGTATTATGATACTATTACCCTAATGCCCCATATACACGATCGAAAATTGCGCCAGCAAAAGTCTGATGTGAGCTTTTGGTCAGAAATTCTGACCGTGTGTATGCTCCATCGGACTTTAGCTGGTGGGAAATTCCCGGCAGCAAAAGATTGAGAGCAGGTTCTCTATTTTTCGGTCGGAAAAAGTTCCAATCTGAAATTCCGATCGTCTGTACCAATTCCGACGTGCAAAATTCCTACACAAGCTTGGAAACAATTTGACGCATGCTCGGAAGTATTGAACTTAATTTTCTCGGCTCATCGTAGTGTTGTACGTCACCGTGTTCTTGGCGGTCGAAAGTTTAGCAAACTTTTGGGTGACCGTGTGTATGCAAGCCAAGCTTGAGCGGAATTCCGTCGGAAAAACCATCCAAGATTTTTCGACGGAAATTCCGCTCGTTTGTACGGGGCATTCATTTAAGAGTGCACTCTTTTACACTGTAAAATAATGCAGATTTATTAAAACCTTTTTTTTTTCTACTTTGAGTGTATAGTCTACCATGGACCACACACTTTTTTAAAGCGTATCAAAAGTCAAAACTTTTTATTTTAATCATACAATTCAGGACCCAGGATTGTTACACCATGGGTTATATGTCATTACCTTCAGGTGATTGCACACCGGCAAAGCTTTACTGGAAACCTCCCCCCAGTATACCCATACATCCTGCCCACTCTGTGAGGTTCTTGTTTTTTGCTTGTGTCCTTCATCATTTTTCCTCTTTTTTTTTTTTTTTTTGACTAATGCTTCTATCAAGATCTGACTACTTATTGCCATATGGCTCACTAGCAATTTCTGGATCAGTTACCCCTACAGAATTGTACCAAGACCCTGTAGCAGCAAGGCCGGCCTGTAATGTTTGCTTTGTACAGCAATGTGTGAGTTAGCCACAGGGTGCTATACATACCCAGGGCCTTGTTCCATTTCTATGGTATCCAGATCCTGAAACCACCTTTTGGGGGTATTCCCACTATGATGGGTAAAGCCTAGATTCTGACAGGACCAGCGGTGTAGACAAAGTAAGATACGGTTTTCCTGTACTTTCACCTACTGGTTCCTCCCTATACATATTTTGTTAGATTATTCCCTGAATAGGTAGTAGCCATTACACCACATCCTTTTATCCTGCAAGACACACTACAGTGCCAAGCATGCAAGTGGTTTGATTGCCACAAGTTATGGGAGTAATCTACTGTTGTGTGCTTTTACCCAGATTATTATTGTCTTGTTTACTCAGCCTTATGGATAACCTCATTATAACATTTACCTATTAAAAAATTGGTGGTCTTTTCTTCCACCTTATTAGCAGACATACCTCTCTGGCTAGTGAAGTAGTGCTCATAAGAGCACTTGCCGCCACCATTTCTCCTGATGACACAGTGCGAGAGACGACACGCACTCTTTTGAGCACAAAATAGAAGGGTGTTCTTAGCCTCTCTCTATTCTGGATCAAGCCCCAAGTGGTCCTTATATAATGATTGGTCCAACTCAGAGAGGTATGGGAAGAGATTGATTGTTCTGGCTCTTTTGAGAGCTTTGGCTCCCCTGCATTCTACCTGAAGCCCTCCTCTTCTTTCGCTACATAGTGAAAAAGTCACCATGGTAACTAAAAATAATCCCCTGGCAACCATGTCGCCCTACCCAAAGGCATCTGTAGGCGCTAACACCCAGGTCTCAGGCCAGTGACACCTCTGTGCTTGGTGGTGTAGTGTTAATAATTGTCAGTATAACTGCTAGGCACAGTTGTAATCAGTAGTCACAGATTTCCCCCTTGCACACCTACTTGTCAGATGGGAGGATACTGCAGTCTGCCTCTGCTTTCATGGCTCTGTTATGTAAAACTGCACCTCTCAGTGGTAGCCAGAAAACACTGGTGTCCTGTCTTTTTGTTTAATGATTACCACAATGGTTTTCCGCTATAAGACAATAGGGGCTTTATATACAGTACTGTGCAAAAGTCTTAGGCAGGTGGGGAAAAAAATGCTGTAAATTAAGAATTCTTTCAGAAATATAAGTTTTAATAGTATATGGAAAAAAAAATGAACAGAAGAGAAACTAAAATCAATACTTGGTGTGACTGTGTGACTACCCTTTTGCCTTCAAAATGGCATCAATTCTTCTAGGTACACTCGCACACAGTTTTTAAAGGAACTCTGCAGGTAGGTTTTTTCTAACATCTTGAAGAACTAACCACAGATCTTCTGTGGATATAGGCTTCCTCGGATCCTTTTGTTTCTTCATGTAATCTCAGACAGACGCTATGATGTTGAGATCAGGGCTCTGTGGGGGCCAAACCATTGCTTCCAGGACTCCTTGTTCTTCTTTACACTGAAGATTGTTCTTATTGATATTGGCTGCATGTTTGGGGTCATCCTTCTTCAGAATACATTTGGGGCCAATCACTCGCCTCCCTGATGGTATGGCATGATGGATAAGTATCTGCCTGTATTTCTCAGCATTGAGGACACCATTGATCATGACCAAATCTCCAACTCTATTTGCAGAAATGCAGCTCCAAACTTGCAAGGATCCTCCACCATTAATCACGGTTGCCTGCAAACACTCATTATTGTGCCGCCCTTTGCAAATAAACTGCCTTTTGTTACAGACAGATATTTAAGATTTTGACTCATCAGTGCTCTGCCATTTTTCTGCACCCCAGTTCCTATGTTTTCATGCATAGTTGAGTCACTTAGCCTTGTTTCCATATCCTGTGCATGAAAACATAGGAACTGGGGTGCAGAAAAATGTCAAAAGGTGCTCTGGGCTGATGAGTTAAAATTTGAAATATTTGGCTGTAGCAAAAGGCAGTTTGCTCACGAAGGGACAGAGAGCATTAAAAAAAGAAGTGTGTTCAGGCTGCAATAGGCATGGTGGAGATTCCTTGCAAGATTGGGGCTGCATTTCTGCAAATGGAGTTGGAGATTTGGTCAGGATCTATGGTGTCCTCAATGATGAGAAATACAAGCAGATACTTATGATTATACAGCATTTATATAAAGCCAACAGTTTACACAACGCTTTACAACTTGAGGGTAGACAGTACAAATACAATACACTTTAATACAGTAGGAATCAGAAGGCCCTGCTCGTTATAGCTTACAATCGTGTATCAAGAGATACAAGAGGTAATAACTGTGGGGGATGTGCTGATGGAGAAAATAAATGTACAGTTGTTTCAGGGATCATCTGAAAGTGGACAAAGCAAAAGAAAGCAGGACAGATTTAGGTAGAGCATTCAAGAGGATGGGAGAGGCTTTTGAGAAGTCCTGGAGGCAAGCATGGGATGAGGTAACAAGGAAGCTAGAGAGCAGGAGGTCTTGGGAGGAGCGAAGAGAATGAATTGGTTGTTTTTTTAAGACCAGGTTAGTGATGTAGCTGGGGGCAAGGATGTGGATGTATTTGTAAGTTATTGTTAGTATCTTATTTGTTGGTTTGTTGTTTGAGTGGCAGCCAATGGAGGAATTGGCAGAGGGGTGTAGCAGACGCTGAGCGGTTTGTAAGGTGGATGAGCGTAGCAGCAGTGTTCATGATGGACTTAAGGCGCGATAGCCTATTTAGAGATAAGCCAATGAGGAGGGAGTTGCAGTAGTCGAGGCTAGATATGACCAGGGAATGGATTAGAAGCTTTGTGGTGACATTCGTTGGGAAGGGGTGTATATTGGAGATGTTGTGGAGATTGAGGCGACAAGCTTTGTATAGCGATTGGATGTGGGACTGAAAGGATCGTTCAGAGTCAGAGTCCAGGATTACATCTAGGACCTTGGCGTGGGGGTACGGGTTGATAGTTAAGCCGTTGATTTTGACAGAGAAATCAGGAGAAGTAGCACATGGGGGAAGGAAATCTCATGAGCTCAGTTTTGGATAAGTTAAGTTTGAGGCGGTGATGTGACATCCAGTCTGTTTAGTAAGTTGGTGATGCGTGAGGATACTGATGGGGAGAGCTGTGGGGTGGAGAGATAGATTGGGGTATCACCAGCGTAGAGATGATATTGAAAGCCATGGAAGGCAATCAACTGACGCAGGGAGGTGGTGTAGATTGAGAAAAGGAGAGGTCCAAAAACCAGAACCTTGGGGGACTCCGAAGGAGAAAAAAAGAGGAGAGGAGGAAGTAGCGTTGTAAGTGACACTGAAGGAGCGGTGGTATTTTTTTTGTCCGTCATGCCATACCATCAGGGCGGGGTGTGATGGGCCCCAAATTTATTCTGCAGCTGGACAACGACCCCAAGCATTCAGTCAAGAATGCTGTTTTGAAAGCAAAGCATGGTCACACCAAATATTGATTTTATTTGTATTTCTCTTCTCCATTTACTTTCCATTTTGTTAATTGATAAAAATAAACTATTAACACTTCTATTTCTGAAAGCATTCTTAATTTACAGTACTTTTTCACACCTTCCTAAAACCTTTGCACAGTTCTGTATATGCAATGCAGTGAGAACGAACATTGCCAGATCAAAACCTCATTGTTGCTGGCTCCTAGATTTCTGAAACATTTTTTCAGACTTGAACGTTGGTTTGCATGACAGTTCTTTTGACATATAAAGACAAAGGATTGTGAGCTTATTTTAGAGACCCTGTTCACATAATCCACAATGGTAATGTTCAACTGCCTTCTATTACTTATCCTAACACTAGATGTAAACATCATTGTTGGATATTCTAGAGCTTAGAGTGTAATATAGATGTCTGCCTCCTTCACCCCCCAAAGAACTGGAGATTTTATGTTCATGTGTTTGTTAGCCACCCTCTGTAAAAGTGTGTGCCTGTATTTTCGCTGGTGCATAGCCTATAAATTTGCAGTCGTAAATAAATACAGGGGTGACGTCTTTAAAACATTTTTTTTATACCACTTTGATAACAACTTAAAATGACCCTGTCACTAGAAAAACTTGAAACAAAGCCAGCCTGTAAAAGAAGGTTTATGCTTACCTTTCTGGCTGGAGAGGTGTTAAATATTTGTTTTTCAAGTGCCCCAGGTTCTACTACTACTACACAATACTTATAGCTGTATCAGATGGCATCACTGCTGGGCTCTGTGGTTGCATCTTCTCCATCCCTATACCACTAGTATATCACCTAGTAGTAAGGAAGTTGAATAGTGAGTAGAGAAACTGCATTCTGCAGAGGGATACACAGGGAAAGCCAAGAGCTTTTCAAGAGAGGCTATAGACGGCGGTACCAATCATTCGGGAAAACCCTGGCAACACTAATCATTGTGTTCTGCCAACAGGGAAGACTCCCAGCCCGCAGAAGACAATAGCATTGTGGGATGGATTTCCTCATCAGCACATACTGTGTTGATGGGGGAATGAAGAATTTTTTTATTTTCTTCCTCCTGTGGTGGAAGGAGAGAAAATTGCATAATCTGTGGTCTGCCTTAGAGTCGTGTTACTATTTGCAGCCAGTACAATGTTGTTTACAAGTGATTCATTAATGTCACAACAGTTCACTAGATAATTTGTGGGAAGTACTAGTCCTAATCATTATTTCTTGTCTTTTAGAACACTAATGCCGCGTACACACGATCGGAATTCCGGCCAGAAAAAGACTGATGAAAGCTTTTTATCATAAAATGCGACCGTGTGTAGGCTCCATCGAAATTTTGCTGGCCGAATTTCCGACAGCAAAAAATTGAGAGCATGTTCTCAATTTTTCCGACGGTAAAAGGTTTCTACCGGAAATTCCGATCGTCTGTAGCAATTCTGACACGCAAAATTCCTACGCATGCTCGGAAACAATTTGAGGCATGCTCGGAAGCATTGAACTTGGCTTGTTGTAGTGTTGTACGTCACGCGTTCTTGGCGGTCGGAATTTGGTGTGACCGTGTGTAGGCAAGACAGTTTGAGTGGAATTCCGTCAGGATTTTTTAACCACTTCAGCCCCGGACCAATTGTCAGCTTAAGGACCAGAGGTCTTTTTTTTTTACAATTTCGCACTGCACTACTTTTTTTTTTTACTTTAACTGGTAATTGTGCGGTCATGCAATTTTGTAACGAAACGAAATTTGCGTCCTTTTCTTCCCACAAATAGAGCTTTCTTTTGATGGTATTTGATTGCCTCTGTGATTTTTATTTTTTGCGATATAAACGGAAAAAGAGCGAAAATTTTGAAAAAAAAAGAGATTTTCTACTTTTTGTTATAAAAAAAATCTAATAAACTCAATTTTAGTCAAACATTTGGGCCAAAATGTATTCAGCCACATGTCTTTAGTAAAAAAAATGCCAATAAGCGTATATTTATTGGTTTGCGCAAAAGTTATAGCGTCTACAAACTAGAGTACATTTTCTGGAATTTACACCGCTTTTAATTTATGACTGCCTATTTCATTTCTTGAGGTGCTAAAATGGCAGAGAAGTACAAAACCCCCCCAAATGACCCCATTTTGGAAAGTAGACACCCCAAGCTATTTGCTGAGAGGCATGTTGAGCCCATTGAATATTTTTTTTTTTAGTCCCAAGTGATTGAATAAAGACAAAAATAAAAAATAATTTTTTTTTCTTCAAAAAGTTGTCACTAAATGATATATTGCTCACACATGCCATAGTTATATGTGGAATTGCACCCCAAAATACATTTTGCTGCTTCTCCTGAGTATGGGGATACCACATGTGTGGGACTTTTTGGGAGCCTAGCCGCGTACGGGGCCCCGAAACCCAAGCACCGCCTTCAGGATTTCTAAGGGTGCAAATTTTTGATTTCACTCCTCACTACCTATCACAGTTTCGAAGGCCATAAAATGCCAAAATAGCACAAAACCCCCCCAAATGACCCCATTTTGGAAAGTAGACACCCCAAGCTATTTGTTGAGAGGCATGGTGAGTATTTTACAGCTCTCATTTGTTTTTGAAAATGAAGAAAGTAAAGAAAAAAAATTTTTTTTTTTCTTTTTTCAATTTTCAAAACTTTGTGACAAAAAGCGACATCTGCAAAATACTCACAATACCTCTCAGCAAATAGCTTGGGGTGTCTACTTTCCAAAATGGGGTCATTTTGGGGGGTTTTATGCCATCTGGGCATTCCATGGCCTCCGAAACTGTGATTGGCAGTGAGAAGTGAAATAAAAAAATTACTCCCTTAGAAAGCCTGAAGGCGGTGCTTGGTTTTTGGGGTTCCGTACGCAGCTAGGCTCCCAAAAAGTCCCACACATGTGGTATCCCCGTACTCAGGAGAAGCAACAGAATGTATTTTGGGGTGTATTTCCACATATGCCCATGACATGTTTGAGCAATATATCATTTAGTGACAACTTTTTGTAAAAAAAATATATATATATTTTTTTTTTTCATTATTCAATCTCTTGGGACAAAAAAAAAAAATATATTTAATGGGCTCAACATTGCTCTCAGCAAATAGCTTGGGGTGTCTACTTTCCAAAATGGGGTCATTTGGGGGGGGTTTGAACTGTCCTGGCATTTTATGCACAACATTTAGAAGCCTATGTCACACGTCACCCACTCTTCTAACCACTTGTAGACAAAGCCCTTTCTGACACTTTTTGTTTTACATGAAAACATATTTTTTTTTTGCAAGAAAATTACGTTGAACCCCCAAACACTATATATATTGTTAAAGCAAAGGCCCTACAGATTAAAATGGTGGGTGTTGCATTTTTTTTTTCCACACAGTATTTGCGCAGCGATTTTTCAAACGCATTTTTTGTGGAAAAAATACACTTTTTTTTATTTTAATGCACTAAAACACACTATATTGCTCAAATTTTTGATGAAATAAAAAATATGATCTTAGGCCGAGTACATGGATACCAAACACGACATGCTTTAAAATTGCGCACAAACACGCAGTGGCGACAAACTACATACATTTTTAAAAGCCTTTAAAAGCCTTTACATGATACCACATTAGATTCACGGAGGAGGTCTACTGCTAAAATTACTGCCCTCGATCTGACCTTCGCGGTGATACCTCACATGCATGCTGCAATTGCTGTTTACATATGACGCCAGACCAACGCTTGTGTACGCCTTTGCGCAAGAGAAGGGGGGGCAGGGGTGCTTTTTTTTTTTTTTTTTTAGTTTTTTTTTTATTTATTTAGCTTTTTTATTCTATTTTTAAACTGTTCCTTCCATTTTTTTTCTTTGTTATGATTTTTATTGTTATCTCAGGGAATGTAAATATCCCCTATGATAGCAATAGGCAGTGACAGGTACTCTTTTTTTGAAAAAATTGGGGTCTATTAGACCCTAGATCTTTCCTCTGCCCTCAAAGCATCTGACCACACCAAGATTGGTGTGATAAAATGCTTTCCCAATTTCCCAATGGCGCGGTTTATATCCGGGAGGGGGGACATTCCCTCCTACTGCTTGTAAAAGCAGTCTAGAGGCTAATTACCCGCTAGAATTGCTTTTACATGAAAGCCGATCACTGGCTGAAAAGAATGATACCAAGATGATACCTAAACCTGCAGGCATCATTCTGGTATAACCATTCAAAGTCCAGCAACATACTGGACATATATTGTAATCTTTTTTTTTTTCATGCAGCCTCTTGGCTGAACGAAAAAAAGAGATTGATTGGTGGGTATGCCCACCATTAGAATACCTCCCTTCATCCACCCACTTCTAATGATGGGCATACATGCACCATTTATATATGCCGATGCATGGGGGCATCCTCCCGCAAAAGTTATGCCGTGTACACACGGTCGGAATTTCGACCGTATGTACGTGGCATTAGGAGCCAATCGCTCCTCCCCGCCCCCTGCTGCCCCCATGCTTCGGCATATATGCTCTTTTTTTTAACTGTGGTGGTGAAATCACCTCCTACAGCGTTGGAGTCGCGGCTTTATGTATCGTGGGAGCAAACGCTGTTGCTGTCAAGATAAATAAATCCGCGCTGCAACTGAATGGCGCACCTGAAAACAAAAAAATGCTTAACACTAAAACACAGTAAACAAAATTACATACCTGAAAAGCAAGCATGATAAAACATGATAAAACATAATAAAACATTGCAGAATAGAATGGAGTAAAAAAAGAGCAACAATAGAGAGAGAGAGAGAACAATAAAACGACAACTATTTTTGTTTTTTTTATTTTTTTGAGATTCACAGGTAAAAAAGCTCCTGACTGTTAGCGACTGAATCAAAACGCTACCACAAAAAAAATGTTAGCGATCGCAGGGATCAGGCCTGACTCTGCGAACACTGCAGTTATGTGTGCTTAGTGTTTTGTAAGTGACAGTGATCGATCGATACTGCACTTGGGTGGGCTGGGCTGGGCGGAGGGGGAAAACGCAGGTGCTAGCAGGTATCTGGGCTGATGCCGCTAACACTGCGTTTTTTTGGAACCCTAAACTGCTGGGACGCTAGTATAGATCTGATCAGATCAGATATTGATCTGTTCAGATACTATACCACTAAGGGAGGTGTATGCTTTGCGCGTGGGTGTTTGCGGTACTGGCACTAACCTGGGGCGACGCAGACCTTATTTGACCCTAAAACCTAATTGATATCACCCGCCGGGCGATCAGGGGGTTAAACCGTTATTGGGTAATAAATGGCGGGTGCCCTGACAGTATAAAAAACAAGCTAACTAACCAGCGTCACCCGTAACAGTAATACAAAAAAAAACTGGTTACCTAGCGACACTAATGCAGGGATCAGAAAAACGATCGCTTAGTGACACTGGCAAAAGGGGGTGAAAGGGTTAACTAGGGGCAATCAGGGGGTTAAACCTTTATTAGGTAATATATGGGGGTACCTGACGCTATATAAAAACCTGACGGGGAACCTAAATAACGAAATAACTAACTGGCTAACCAGCGTCACCAGTGACAGTTATACAGTGATCACTGGTGAAAGGGTTAACTCTAGGGGCAATCAGGGGGTTAAAACCTTTATTTAGGTTGTAATATGGGGGTACCTGACCTATAAACCTATTTATGAACCTATATAAACATGGCGGTTAACCTAAAAAAAAAACTGGTTACCTAGCGACACTAATGCAGCGATCAGAAAAACGATCGCTTAGTGACACTGGCAAAAGGGGGTGAAAGGGTTAACTAGGGGCAATCAGGGGGTTAAACCTTTATTAGGTAATATATGGGGGTACCTGACGCTATATAAAAACCTGACGGGGAACCTAAATAACGAAATAACTAACTGGCTAACCAGCGTCACCAGTGACAGTTATACGGTGATTACTGGTGAAAGGGTTAACTCTAGGGGCAATCAGGGGGTTAAAACCTTTATTTAGGTTGTAATATGGGGGTACCTGACCTATAAAACTATTTATGAACCTATATAAAACATGGCGGTTAAAATAAAAAAAAAATGGTTACCTAGCGACACAATGCAGCGATCAGAAAAACGATCGCTTAGTGACACTGGCAAAAGGGGGTGAAGGGGTTAACTAGGGGCAATCAGGGGGTTAAACCTTTATTAGGGGGGGGTAGGGGGCTACCTAGGACCTAAAACTAACTGCCCTGACAGTTATTACAGTCACACTGACACTAAATGCAGTGATCAGTAAATAAATGATCACTGCAATTAGTGACACTGTGACTGGGGGGGGAGGGGGTGATCTGGGGGGTGATCAGGGGGTGACAGGGGGGTGTTTTGTGTGCCTAACTGTACTGGTGTCAGTGTAGTGTTGTGCACTAACCTTAACATGTTCGCCGCTCGGCGTCTCCGGTCACATAGACCGGCGCACCGAGCGTGACATCACTTCCGCCTTCCTGTCTATACAATAGACAGGAAGGGGAAGCTTTTCATTCGCCAGGAGCGATCGCGAGGGGGTGGCCAGAAACCACTGGCCGTCCCCTCGTCCCGGATCGCTCCTGAAGCGATGCCGACCGTCCCCGCCGGCGGAGGGGGGTCCGATCGGACCCCCCAACCGCCTAAAGAATGGCACGTACAGGTACGTGGTTCTGCCTGTACGTGCCATTCTGCCGACGTATATCTACATGGGGCGGTCGGCAAGTGGTTAAAGTGGAATTTGTTTAGCTGGTTTAAAATAAAAGTTCTGTTGGACTTTAATCACTAATTTCTTAAAATATTTAGCAATACAAACTTTTTAAAAAACTTATTTTTATGTTTCTAAAGTTGCCATTTGATTTTTATACACTGATGAACAGCCCTGTCTTTAGAATTCCCAGTAGGCTTTCCATTTTAAGAAAACATTACAGGTAGCAATTCCTATGTATACGCAATGTTTTTTAAACTCCAATGCCCTGTGATCATGTGTCATTATGCAGGTATTTGTATCCCAATTGCATTCATGATTTTAACATTGTAGCCATAACATAAATACATCCTATGTCCCATGAGCTATGTATTAATTTGGATTCCATGAATTCTTTGAAAATGACCATTGTCGGATAGACTTTTTTCATAATTGAAACATATGCAATAAAGTTTCGATTTTTAATTTTTTTCTGGCCATCGACACATATGGCAACTCGATAGCCAATATAATACCACAAAATTCAGGGATTGTGTTAATTAATGTGGCTCTCATCTGTTGGAGGTGTCGCTCTTCATTAGCCTGTATTTTACACACTGCCTTGCTTCATTTCGGGAATGAGGTGGTGAGGGGATAACCTAGGCAGCCATGCTCGTTTGATCTCCCTGATACATACGCAATGTAGAATGCCTCGGCTCTCTTGGTTCCCTGCCCTGCTAATCCCAGCTGAGCTCATTATAATGTTGCCTCACTGCTACTCTCCGAGCCAGATCTGTCCAAGCTAATTACTGCTACCAGCAGAGCTGCCTGTTAAGGGCCTGGTGTGGATCTGCTAACATGGTCCTTGGTAGTGACCTGTAGAAAGCACAGGGGAATTTGCTTTCTTTCTTGCTCCGTATTGCCTGTCCTCTGGGTTTAGCTCTTATCCCTATCACACAGATGTCTTAGCTGCAGTCAGAGGAAAAGTTGGTGAAGAAAACTCATATTTGAGAAAACATGTTGCTACTGCTTTGATCTTCCGTAAATAGGAAGGTATGAGGCTCAGCTTGGAAAAGTGAGATATCTTCTTGGTTTAAAGAACGTAAACAGATAAAAAAGAGAAGTTGCGCTAATAACAAATGTGTGTTGACCAGGAATGTCACAATCCAGTGAAAACAATACAGAAAATAAATAGACAATTTTTTCAAAAATTGCTTACAAAAAAGTTTTTAGATAAATACAAAATATGCAGTGAGTAAATTATTTACCCAATAGTGAATATATTGGACAATTATTGTGAATAGATTTGAAAAGTCCCAGATTAGAGGTTCACTATTAATAGTCCTCAAAAAAAAGTGTATTGGTGTACAGTAGACTAAATCCTTCCAGGAAGGTTCGGAGGTGATAAAAGTGTTTTCAGCAAATCAATAACACAGCCTTCCAAGTGATATGCTTACCAGAAATAAGCAACAATTCCGCAGTTGGCTTATACCCAGCCTGGGCCTTTAGATGGTTCAGGAACGCGGAACATAAGATACTCGAGAATGGCGTATGCCCCCAGTGGTTATTACCCAAAAGAAAAAAGGGGAGCAGACATAGCGTAATATTGTCAAAAATATGAAAAAAAAGAGCTATATATAAATATATATATAACACTTTTCTACAAAAAAATGAAAGGACATTAATTTAGAACACCCAGTGTGAAAAAACAAAATTAAAAAATTGAAAAATTAAAGCGTGTTCAAAGTAGGAAACTCCTCCACCATTTGAATATTGCGCTTACCAGAACACAACAGAAAACGAACGACTGGCGTTTATCCCAGCAAGAAGAAGTATCAAACACATACACCAGTGATCCAAAAAGCAAAACGACTGACACGTGTCCCGTCACCACACAGAGGGGCTCCTTACCAGAGACTACCGATAATCAATGCATATAGTTTCCCAGATAAAATAGGCCAGTAGTTGGTAGCAAAAGGTCCTGGTCCACTTCAAAGATCGGTACTCAGTCTCCTAAGCTCAGCGGCTCATAATATACCCAAAGGGAGAGAAAGCAGCAGACCATGGTGGAGTACGTTTGACAAGTTTATTGTAAAAAAATTTAAAGGTTACACTTACATAAAAGAAGATCGTTTCAGGCATAAAATAGAAGCCGGCCGGCAACATAAACAGAAAACCCGTCCTCAATGGCGTGGTGACGTCAGCACGTACGTCCCAGACGCGTTTCGTCATAGGCTGACGTTTTCAATGGGTACCCATTGAAAACGTCAGCCTATGACGAAACGCGTCTGGGACGTACGTGCTGACGTCACCACGCCATTGAGGACGGGTTTTCTGTTTATGTTGCCGGCCGGCTTCTATTTTATGCCTGAAACGATCTTCTTTTATGTAAGTGTAACCTTTAAATTTTTTTACAATAAACTTGTCAAACGTACTCCACCATGGTCTGCTGCTTTCTCTCCCTTTGGGTATATTATGAGCCGCTGAGCTTAGGAGACTGAGTACCGATCTTTGAAGTGGACCAGGACCTTTTGCTACCAACTACTGGCCTATTTTATCTGGGAAACTATATGCATTGATTATCGGTAGTCTCTGGTAAGGAGCCCCTCTGTGTGGTGACGGGACACGTGTCAGTCGTTTTGCTTTTTGGATCACTGGTGCATGTGTTTGATACTTCTTCTTGCTGGGATAAATGCCAGTCGTTTGTTTTCTGTTGTGTTTTGGTAAGCGCAATATTCAAATGGTGGAGGAGTTTCCTACTTTGAACACGCTTTAATTTTTAAATTTTTTAATTTTGTTTTTTCACACTGGGTGTTCTAAATTAATGTCCTTTCATTTTTTTGTAGAAAAGTGTTATATATATATTTATATATAGCTCTTTTTTTTATATTTTTGACAATATTACGCTATGTCTGCTCCCCTTTTTTCTTTTGGGTAATAACCACTGGGGGCATACGCCATTCTCGAGTATCTTATGTTCCGCGTTCCTGAACCATCTAAAGGCCCAGGCTGGGTATAAGCCAACTGCGGAATTGTTGCTTATTTCTGGTAAGCATATCACTTGGAAGGCTGTGTTATTGATTTGCTGAAAACACTTTTATCACCTCCGAACCTTCCTGGAAGGATTTAGTCTACTGTACACCAATACACCTTGCCCCTTTTTTTGAGGACTACTAATAGCGAACCTCTAATCTGGGACTTTTCAAATCTATTCACAATAATTGTCCAATATATTCACTATTGGGTAAATAATTTACTCACTGCATATTTTGTATTTATCTAAAAACTTTTTTGTAAGCAATTTTTGAAAAAATTGTCTATTTATTTTCTGTATTGTTTTCACTGGATTGTGACATTCCTGGTCAACACACATTTGTTATTAGCGCAACTTCTCTTTTTTATCTTGTATTTTTGTGTATATCCCACAATAAGTTTGCAGCTTTTTTTGTAATTATCTATACAGGGCACCTATTGGGAACCCATACACTTCCCTCCCCCGTTCCAAGCGCAGTTTTCTCCCCTTTAGCTATACTGGCTCTGCTATGTTATCCCTGTGATCTATTGCCACATCCTGTGCTGGTCCTCCTCCCTATAGTAACTTTTGGGGCTCTCAGTAGTGCCTATTTGGAGTGATTGCGATATATACATTTGTTACACATGCTTTACAGCTCCCGAAGAAGCAAAAAAGCTAAACATGTCGAGCAACGAGCACTGTTTTATAAGTAATTTTGTGTTGTGGCACCATTACAATCCCTTTCCATACTTTTCCAAAAAATCTATTTTCTTGGGATGAAGGTGCCTTTGATCTGTGGTTGTAGATGCCTTATTCAAAGAATTACCTGTTTTCTCTTGTTTCAAACTCTATCAGAAAATGGCTGATGGACAATGCAAGACCCTGCATAGATTTGGGTGGATTCTAAATCTCCAGAAATCAGGGCTGAATCCAGTATTTGTTTTAAGTATCTGGGTCTAATCTTGGATATAGCCTTCCCCTGGACAAACTCCAGTCTCAGACAAATTACAGTCCAGGAGGTTGTCTAACATTTGCTTTTGCATAAGGGTTCCAAGGCTAATGGGGTGGTTTCCTTTGTATACCTAGTTTCACTCCAGACTGTCTCTGTATTGTCTTATTTGCCTGAGCAGCAAGACCAGGCTTGCCCTGGTGTGATGGACCTCCAGTCTTGTGCTGGAATCGGGAAACCCCTTCCTGCTGATGGTGTAGATGGTGCTTAAAACAGATCCAGGCCTGTCAGTCTAGGGACTTGTGCTGGACACCCTATTGATACAGGGAAATTGGTCCTTGGAGGAATCTCACTTCTGATCAGTGATCTGGGGCTAGGGGCATTTTGGCTGTCTCTTCAGTGGTCCCCTCAGCAGCAAAATCACCCAACTAGGATTCAGTAGAACTTACAGGTTTATATCAACCATCGAGAAGTTACCAGATGCTGTGCAGCCCAAAGAGAAATAGACCTGATTCTGGTTTGGACCACACTTCCCATTTTGTCCCTAATCGCCGTCCATATCCCAGGGGTAGAAAATTGGCAGGCGGACTTCTCCATCATTAACGTCTGGATTCCAAAGAATGGTCTCTTCACCCGAAGGTGTTGAGCTCTTTGTTTCATTTAGGTGACACAGAATATGGACCGCCTTGCATTTAGGTTCATCAATACACTAGACAGATTTGTTGCCAGAACCAGTGATCCTTGGGCCTTCTCAGTGGATGCTCTGGTGACTCGGTGGGAGCACTTAAACCTTATCTACACCTTTTCCCCTCTAAAGCTCCTTCCTTGCCTACTTAGCAGGATTGAGATGGAGATCATTCTGGTAATCCTCATTGCACCAAACTGGCCTAGGGGGATGTGGTACTCGGACATAGTCAAACTCCTGGAAGACTCTCCATGGGCTGGTCTACTGTTCAGTTTTTTGGTCAGTTTGACTGTTAAAGCCCAGATTCTGAGGAATGGATGTTTATCAGAAAGTCAACTTTTCACAAGGCCTAGCACCCAGAAGGCATACTTAGCTTGGTGTGAGCCAAGTAAATTCCAACCCAGGAGGTACTCTGTGGAATGAATCATGTCTTTCCTCCAGTCTGGTCTTGATCAGCTTTTTTCATTAAGTACCATCAAGGGTTGACTCTCAGCCGTTCTTTTTCAGAAACCTCTTGCTTCTCAACCAATAGGGGAGGCTTTCACACAGGGTGTTGCTCACATTGCAACTAACTTATGGGTGGGATCTCAACCCAGTACTGTTGGTCCTGTTTCTCTGTCTACCCTTTCTCAAAAAGTTGCCTTTTTCATCGCAATCATTTATGCATGGAGAGTTTCTGAGTTAGCTCCCTTGACCTATAAAGACCCCTTTCTTGTGCTACATAAGGACATGGTTGTTATGAGTCTCATTGTTTTTTTCTTACCAGTGTGGTATCTTTCTTTAACCCATTATTTGGATGTGGTATGTGCTTTTTGAGTGCATCTCTAAGCTACTAAGCTAGGCTAAGCTAGTCAATCCCGAAGGCCTCTATAAGTAGTTAGCCAGTTTCTCTTTTTCCATTAGTTCTATGTGGATTTGACAATTCATTATTCAAGCTTATGACCTGAAGGGCAAGGCACACTACTAGATCTGTTAGTGTTTCTGTGGCCTTTCAGCATCAGACTTCAGTTTCTCAGGTTTGCATGGCTGCCGTCTGGTCTTTGGTTTACACACTCTTCAAGTTTTAGCAGGTGAGCTAAATTATTTTGCTTTGATTTTAGTTTTTTTTAATATTGGCAAATTCGAAGTTCAGCCTTTTTCTTTTTCTTGAAGTGGAACCATGCGGAAAAAAAAAAAAAAAATGCTTAGTTATCTGTAGATTCAGAGTTACCTGTTGATCCTAACAGTAGAGGCATAGATTTTTAACTTTATACCTTCCAATCGAATCTAGATACATGACAGGAATTGTTAGGCAATTACATCTTTTAATCACCTGTAAACCCTTTTTTTTGACAATGCACAGTTATACATTGCCAGAAACAGTGCACTTTAGTCAGTGTATAGTAAATATATGACCTTCAGTAATGTAATATGAACAGCACAAGAATGTGTAAATCCAAAGAGCAAAACTATTGTAGATACAAATAATAAACAGGTTCCATAGCAGTCAAGCATTATCCAACATTTTTCCCAAATCCATAGCTTTAAACCACATAATACAAAAATGATAATGTGTTAGGGAAGACTTAAGGCACTGTACAATTAAAAAGGTAACTCCATCTTAATAAGAAAAGCTACAGTGATGCATAGATGGATTGTTGTAGCTTCTTATAAAAAAAATTGTATATCTGTAAAAAAATAAAGTGATGCAATTGCTACATTGCCCAAAAACTCTACAGGTGATGCAAAATGACTAATTCAAATAAATAGAAAGAAATCATATTCATGATCTTTCAGTACGCATGTTCCTAGGGAATGTATCCAGAATAACTCCTGCTTGTTTTGGGTACTTACCAAGGGTACATGTTCATAGAAAGGATTACTTGCTTTATATTTTTTATTCGTATTGGTCTCTGTTTGTGTGATTTGAAGTGTTTTCAGGTAAAATAGTAGTTTCATTATTATTGTTTATTTATTTTTTTTACATTTAAGTGCATTCAAGTGCAGGTGAGTGCTCTTGCAACAGAAACAATTAAGTACTGTCAGTGATACTTTTTTTTTTATTTGCACTAACCTACAAAAATTGTAGGTTAGTGCAAATAAAAAAAGTATCACAGACAGTACTCAATTGTTTTTGTATAAAAAAAAGATATGTTGACCTATCCATGCATCATTGCACTATTTGTCCCCCTTAAGGTGGAGTTATCTGATTTCACAGCTGTTTTGACAATGATATTATCTCATTACACCTGCTCCATTTACATATATTGTTAGATTCATTTATAACTAGCTTGACAAACAGCATAATATGCTCAAAACTGTTGCTGTTACTTTGTATCTTCCGCGGACGGAATTAAGAATAGAAATGTGCTGCAAGTACTTGTCTGGACTTTAAAACATGGGTAATATATACAGTCATGGCCGAAATTGTTGGCACCCCAGAAATTTTTTCCAGAAAATCAAGTATTTCTCACAGAAAAGTATTGCAGTAACACATGTTTTGCTATACACATGTTTATTCCCTTGTATGTATTGGAACAGAACAAAAAAAGGAGGAAAAAAAGCAAATTGGACATAATGTCACACAAAACTCCAAAAATGGGCTGGTCAAAATTCTTGGCACCCTTAACTTAATATTTGGTTGCACACCCTTTGGAAAAAATAACTGAAATCAGTCGCTTCCTATAACCATCAATAAGCTTCTTACACCTCCCACCCGGAATTTTGGACCACTCTTTCTTTGCAAACTGCTCCAGCTCTCTCTTATTGGAAGGGCGCCCTTTCCCAACAGCAATTTTAAGATCTCTCCACAGGTGTTCAATGGGATTTAGATCTGGACTCATTGCTGGCCACTTTAGAACTCTCCAGCGCTTTGTTGCCATCCATTTCTGGGTGCTTTTTGACGTATGTTTGGGGTCATTGTCCTGCTGGAAGACCCAAGATCTCGGACGCAAACCCAGCTTTCTGACACTGGGCTCTAAAGTGCGACCCAAAATCCTTTGGTAATCCTCAGATTTCATGATGCCTTGCACATATTCAAGGCACCCATTGCCAGAGGCAGCAAAACAACCCCAAAACATTATTGAACCTCCACCATATTTCACTTGTAGGTACTGTGTTCTTTTCTTTGTAGGCCTCATTCCATTTTTGGTAAACAGTAGAATAATGTGCTTTACCAAAAAGCTCTATCTTGGTCTCATCTGTCCACAAGACGTTTTCCCAGAATTATTTTGGCTTACTCAAGTACATTTTGTCAAACTGTAGTCTTGCTTTTTTTATGTCTCTGTGTCAGTAGTGGGGTCCTCCTGGGTCTCCGGCCATAGCGTTTCATTTCATTTAAATGTTGACGGATAGTTAGAGCTGACACTGATGCTCCCTGAGTCTGCAGGACAGCTTGAATTTCTTTGGAACTTGTTTGGGGCTGCTTATCCACCATCCAAGCTATCCTGCGTTGCAACCTTTCATCAATTTTTCTCTTCTGTCCATGCCCAGAGAGATTAGCTACAGTGCCATGGGTTGCAAACTTCTTGATAATGTTGCGCACTGTGGACAAAGGCAAATCTAGATCTCTGGAGATGGACTTGTAACCTTGAGATTTTGATATTTTTCCACAATTTTGGTTCTCAAGTCCTCAGGCAGTTCTCTTCTCCTCTTTCTGTTGTCCATGCTTAGTGTGGCACACACAGACATACAATGCAAAGACTAAGTGAATTTCTCTCCTTTTTATCTGCTTTCAGGTGTGATTTTTATATTGCCCACACCTGTTACTTGCCCCAGATGAGTTTAAAGGAGCATCACATGCTTGAAACAATCTCTTATTTATCCACAATTTTGAAAGGGTGCCAAGAATTTTGACCACCCCATTTTTGTTTTGTTCCAATACACACAAAGGGAATAAACGTGTATAGCAAAACATGTGTTACTGCAATACTTTTCTGTGAAAAATACTTAATTTTCTGGAAAAAAGTCTGGGGTGCCAATAATTTCGGCAATGACTGTATATGTGTGTATGTATAACACACACACACTCACAATTTTTTTTTCCTCCTTTTTTTTTGTTTTGTTCCAATACACACAAAGGGAATAAACATGTGTATAGCAAAACATGTGTTACTGCAATACTTTTCTGTGAGAAAATACAAATTACATAATTTGCCCTTATTTGTTATACTGAATAAGGGTTCAAAAATAATGTAAAAAATTTCTCGGTTCTGGGATGCCAACAATGTCCTCTCTGCACTTGTCCGTCTGGGACTTAACCTGTTAGTCTTATCTTGTCAATGAAACTTGACTGTTTTCAGGTACAAGACATTGCCTTGAAGGTATTTTGTAATATATTAAGGGTATGCCTTATACAATATTTGTGAGGATCCTGCTTGACAAAATGCCCATGCCTGTGGATATGTTTATGCAGCTACCATGTGTAAAATGATAAAATAGCTGATCCTGTGGAGAAAAAAATGTGTGTGTGTGTGTGTAGATATATATATAATTATTATGTGTGTGTGTGTGTGTGTGTGTGTGTGTATATATATATATATATATATATAACATATTAAAAAAAAAAATAAAAAAAAAAATTAACCTTGATTAGACTTTTGCCTATATCTAGCTAGTTGTTGTGCCTTTTATGAAGTGCCAATGCAGGGTAAAGTAACTTGTTGGCTCTAATGACTGGTGTGCCAACTGCTTACACTTGCCTCTTCAAAAAATATCCAGAGCTTACACAGGGCTTATTTTCTTTTTGTGCTGCGAGTATAACCCCTTTGGGAGCAGCAAAGTAAGTAAAGGCCATTTGTCTATGTTGAGCAAAGCAACTGGTACAATTTGATGGTATCAAGACTAAGCATCTAAGGTTCATTTCAGGTGAACTTGGTTACCCTGCTCATTTATGGCAGTCACAAAGTATCTTTAAAGCCCAACCTTGACCTGTTTTTACTCGCCTTGTCACAATATTTTACAATCATAACTCAACTCCATGTACGTTTCATGTAGGATTGTGTCAGAGCTTACACAGGGTTGGTGATGTCATTCCCACCCGCAGGTGACAGTATTCGGGTCTAGTGATTGGAAACTCAGTAATGAACAAAATGTAAGGATAATAGTGTTGGGGAGTCAACTTTAAAGAGAATCTGTCACTTTGCTTTGAATAGGCAGAGCGACAAGAGTTTCTTTAAAATTCCTAATTTGTAGAGAAAAAAAGAGGAATAATTTTGAGGTCATTTTATATACTTCACAAAGATGTTAGCATAGCAAACTATTAGATTCTTAGCTGTTTCTGTTCTGTTTTGGAAATCCAGACTGCCCATTCTAATAACTTCCTGCTTCCGAAATGCTTAGTTGGGAGAGTACTGTCTTGGTATTGTAATAAAAAAAACAATTACTGGGATAAGGTGAGGAAAATGAATTGTTGGCACCAAGAGCCTGATGCAACAAGTGTAAGTTAACGAAGTAGTTAAGTTCCTAACCATGACCTATCCCAGACTTTTGACCTTTTTGCTAAAGCCCCCCCCCCCCACACCCACACACACACACACACACACACACACACACACACACACACACACACACACACACACACACACACACACACACACACACACACACACACACACACATTACAGTTTAATTGTGCAAACAGCATACACTCTGCCTAATTTTACCTAAAATATGCAGTGAGAGGGCCTACCTTAACAATCCATATCATTTGTAAGCTTTGCATCCTGGCACAGCAAAAATGATCCCCCACAGCTGTGTTCAGTGGACATTACTGCCCGCTGAATGTGACCCATTCATTTGCATAGTGCTGCACCGCAATTGCATGCAATGCACATGGTTACAGCACCGTTGGTGTGGGTTAAAGCAGGAGAGGAGAAGGTGACCTAATGCCTCCTCACCCCCTGTCAAACACCCTTTGAAAAGTGATCCACTACTAGTGTAAACATGCCCTAAGAGAATCGAGAGAATATCTGTGAAACATTTTCTGGCCTGTTCTTTGCATTTTCTTTCAGTTTCAGACATGCATAATTGGCTGCTTATTGAAAAAGAAATTTCACAAAAAGTTAAAACACTAAATGCTTGTGTACTGTAGTCATTTTCCTGTATATCAAACTTTAGTTAAAGCAGAGCTGTTAAATTTGTTTAGTTTAATAGTTTAGATATATTGCACTAAGGCTTACTGGGGGAAGCTGATCATTTGGTTACATTATGGAAGGCAGCACTAGAACAAGGTCCTCTGCTACCCAAGACTCAACATCTCAAAAGTGTTCAATATATATGGCAGTGTTTCTAAAATGTATTTAACTATCTCTTTACAAAAAAACAATGTTTAGGGATGATCCTCTAGCGTAAGTTTAAACAAAAGTATTTATGCAGATCTGTTCTAGATATGAGTTATTTGTTTGAACTCTATAAACTGCTCAGATGAATGTGTTTACACAAGCAGAAGTACCCTTGAGCCCATCAGAATGCCTCATTTTGGGTACATGCACTACTGGTTTAGCACCTGTAATCTGTAGCACATTCCAAGGAGTAGAGGGACACTGCAAAGATCTACTTCTACTTTAATCAACTTGGCAAGTAGATCTATTACAGCAGGAGATCAAAATGCACATTAATACCCTATCAACAGAAAAAAAAAAAAAACATTGCTCAGCTTGAAAAACGGTGTCCTGCCGTGTGTGACCACTACAGACATGATTTCAGACTTTGAATTTAATGAGGTGTAATACATTTTTATATGCTAATTTCCATTTCATCTAGACCACTAATAGGTATTACAAGTAATAAATCTCAGTTGCCAAAGCCCATGGTGAATTTTGACTTTGCATATTTCTTGAAGACGTACTGAGATCTTCAGTTACTTAAGATTTCATATGCTTAGAAGTAATGAAGACTGGAGACGTGTTGCTATAAAAAAAAAAAAAAAAAAAAAGAGGATTATTGTTTAGCTGTACAATAATGTGTGAAAAATTAAAAGATTAAATTTAACACAGGATTGCTAATTTATGAGTGTTCATGGCAACTGTTGACATCCATGGTTTTATTGTTCCCAGTAAACATAACTTATAGCCTGACCAGTAACTAATATCATTGATGTCCTTTTGCTAATTTTTTTATTTTATAGTTTATCTCCACATTACTTTTTGAATTACAAAATACGTTTTTCATCTCTCTTGAGGAGTATTGATATATAAAAAGCAAAGTATAATTTACAAAGTGAAGACACCTTTTTCTATGTATCTGCATCTACTCTTAGAGATAAGGATATACCGTAGCATCATAGATGAGAGGGTCGATTTATATCCAGTAACAAATAATGGTTCTGGAACTTTGCAGTTGAAGAATTTAACCAATTGACTTCTGGAAGATTTATCTCCCCCCCCCCCCCCCCATGACCAGGCTACTTTTTGAGAGACAGCACTGTGTTACTTTAACTAATAATTGTGTAGTCATGCAATGCTGTACCCAAATAAAATGTATGTGTTTTTTGTTTTTTTTTCACAAGTAGAGCTTACTTTTGGTAGTATTTGAACACTACTGTTTTATTTTTTGCGCTATAAACAAAAAAACTGTCAATTTTGAAAAAATATATATATTTTTTTTACATTCTGCTATAAAACCTATTCAATAAAAAAAAGCAAATTTCTTCATAAATGTAGGCCAATATGTATTCTGCTACATATTTTAGGTAAAAAAAAATCCCAATAAGTGTATGTTGATTGGTTTACGTGACCATTAGTGTCTGCAAACTATGGGCTAGATTTATGGAATTTAGATTTTTTTTTATGCTAGTAATGGTGTCAATCAGCGACTTATAGCGGGACTGCGATATTGCTGAAGACAATTGGACACTAACTGAAACTTTTGACACTTTGCAGGAACCAGTGACACTAATACAGTGATCAGTGCTAAAAATATGCCCTGTCACTGTACTAATGACACTGTCTGGGAAGGGGTTAAATGCATCTAGGGTAATCGGTTAAATGTGGGAAGATACGCTAGAAAGTGTGTCCCCAGGAAGAATGGGGGCTGACAGGGAGGACAACAGGGAAGACTAGGACAATGGAAAAGCTGATTAAGGGAGGTATGGACTCCAGAGAGAGGGATATCATTTTGCCCCTGTACAAATCGATAGTAAGACAGGAAAATGCAGTTGAGTTTTGGGCACCAGTTCTCAAAAAGGATATCGGGGAACTGGAGAAAGTGCAGAGAAGGGCAAACAAACTGATAAGAGGCATGGAGGAGCTCAGCTATGGGGAAAGACTAGAGGAGCTGAATCTATTCCCTCTTGAGAAGAGGAGATTAAGGTGGGATATGATCAACATGTACAAATACATACGTGGTCCATATAGTGAACTTGGTGTTGAGTTATTCACTTTAAGGTTAACACAGAGGACAAGGAGGGACCCTTTACTTCTAGAGGAAAAAAGATTTAATCTCCAAATACAGAAAGGTTTCTTCACAGTAAGAGCTGTGAAGATGTGGAATTGACTTCCTCTAGAGGTGGTTCTGGCAAGCTCAGTAGATTGCTTTAAAAAAGGCCTGGATTCTTTCCTAAATGTACATAATATAACTGGGTACTAACATTTATAGGTAAAGTTGATCCAGGGAGAATCCAATTGCCTCTCGGGGGATCAGGAAGGAACTTTTCCCCCCTGGTGTAGCAAAAAATTGCCACGTTGGAAATATTTGGGGTGTCAAATCCCCATTGATTAAATTACTTATCCTCTTCTAATGTTGACAAGTACCATAGTTGTCTGGTAATGTGGGGCTATCTTTCTGCTTCGGCCTGAACATTGGGCTGTGGATTACACTATCACTACCCTGTATAGGAAGGGAAAGTCAGTCAAGATGTACTGATGAGTCTTTGCCGTACCACGAGAGTCCATAGTTGCCTTAAAACTTCTGCCCCAATTTTGTAGTTGATAGGACAATGGTACATTACGTTTATGTCTTCGATTTAGTAGCTGTAGTTTCCGTATTTATCGCCGTATAACACACGCTTTTTCCCCCTTAAAATCAGGGGAAAATCGTGGGTGCGTGTTATACACCGATCCCCCCCTGTCTGGAGCCCCGCCGACATTGACCGAGCCGAGTGTACTGTTGTATCCATCATAGGAACCGGGCCAAGGGGTGGGACGGGGGCGTTACTGCGACCGGAGCCGAGTAGCTGAGTAGACTCAGCTCGGTCTATGTCGTTGTAGCGGGAGGAGCCGAAGATCTCAGCGGCGGCGGAGGAGCCGAAGATCTCGGCGGCGGCAGGAGAAGCCGAAGATCTTGGCGGCGGCGGGAGGAACCGAAGATGGCGGCGGTGGGAGGGGCCGAAGATCGCCGCGGCGGGAGGAGCCGAAGATCTCGGCGGCGGCGGTAAATTTAAAAATAAACCATGCTGCAATTTTGGGGAAGGCTGCAGGGGGAAAGTGGAAGGCTGCATTAATGGGCATTTAAATGTAAGTTTTTTTCCTTAAACTTCCCTCCTAAACTTGGGGTGCGTGTTATACGCCGATAAATAGGGTAATACTGATGAGAGTAAATGATCTTTCTTGTTTTGGGTCAGTTGTCTTATCCTTTGTTCCAGAGTTTGCACACTGCTGGCTTGTGTTCTTGGATTGTCTGTAGTTAGATGTGAATTGTTACCTGTTTGCTACAGTTGTGGTGAGAGCCGTTCTTTGGTACTATAGCATGTGATGAGGAGAACTTGTAAATTCTTATGGACTCTGACATTTTTTTTAAACTTTATTTTAGTGTGTTTAGTTGTTACTAGTTGGAGTATGCTCAATTTTTAGGATTGGTCAAGCCACTAATTACACCTACTACACCATCACTATTATAGATTTCCATCAGATGTACAGTTGCTACACAAAAGGACCTTGTGTTAAAAGTGTAATGCCGCATACACACGATCGGAATTCTCGTCGGAAAAAACTCTGACGCTTTTTCCGACGGAATTCCGCTCAAGCTGTGTTGCCTACACACGATCACACCAAATTCCGACGGTCAATAACACAGCGGTATAAAACACGTTCAACAGCACTATAAAAGGGACGTTTTATGCTTCCGAGCATGCGTCAAATTGTTTCCAAGCATGCGTCGGAATTTTGCGTGTCGGAATTGCATACACACGATCGGAAAATCCGATAGAAAGGTTTTCCTTCGGAAAAATTGAGAACAGGTTCTCAATTCAAAGTCCGTCGGAAATTCCGACAGAAAAAGACCGTTGGGCATACACACGGTGGAAAAATCCGATGAAAAGCTCCCATCGGACTGTTTCCATCGGAAATTCCGACCGTGTGTATGCCGCATAATACTTTTTCAGTGCAAGATCAGGTTTGGACTCCTAAAATACATCTAAGAAAGCAAGTTTTAAAGTTGAGTGTCATGGAGTGTAGTTCATGTAAGAATGGGGCATCAGTGTTTGCTGCCCTTTTTGTTCTCTTGTAGGTGGAGTATCTGACATCATGTTTGCATCTGGTGGATAATTACACTGTATTACATTTACATTCTCTAATGTAATCTGCCAATGTACTACTTGGCTAGATAGAAGTAGGATGGCTTTAACTATGCAATAAGGTATTACTATGCACCAAAGGCCCCTTTCACATGGGTCAGATCTGCTCAGCGGAGTCCGCCTGCTCAGCGAGAGATTGCTCCGTTGATTTCCACTGAGCCGGCGCATGACAGGTCAGTCTCTACACACTGAGCAGGGAGGGACCTGTCAGAGCCCCACTGATTTCTATGGGGAGATCGTACAAAAACGGACAGTATGTCCATTTTCATCAGATCTCATCCGATCCGCCAGACAGATGGCTGAACGTATCGCCACACGTCTGTTTTTAGCGGATCGGATGGCAGACAGGTGTCAGCAGACACATCTCCACTGACACCCGCCTGCCCATAGGAGTCAATGGGCGGCCCGATCGGATCCACCTGAAAAATGGACAGGCGGATCCGAAAGGGAACCTGTCACTGCTTGGTCTTTGTCCTTTGTGATGTGGAACTTTAAACATTTGTACATTTTTGAGTCTCATGTGGAATTTTAAATGTAATCTGTAATTTACATTTGTTTTCTCTCAATCAACTGCACCCCAACTGCACCCCTGCCCATTGTAAAACCAGAATACACAATTCTTTTTTTTTTTTTTCATTCCATACTTCGGGGATGAATTTTTTTACTGATGAGGGAGAGTATAGGGAACCTGGGGTGTCCTTGGTCTAAATTTAGTATTGCCGCAAGGCTGTAGTCCGTCCAAACGCTAATTATTATTGTTTCTGTGTTTGTTGGGGTTATTCTAAGTTCAGACTCTTGTTTTGCTTCTGCCTATTACTGGGGTGTGTTTTTCAGTTTATTTTCTCTCTCGCCAATCCTTAGGAGGTTTATTGCTAGTAATGCATGCTGGGGAATGAAATAATTGTTTGGGGAAACCTTCCAGAAGGGCCTTCCCTCACAGGCTTTGCTGGAGAGAATATAATTCTGGACTTCTTTGCCTCCTAGGACTGCTGCCTGAGGGGGTATTGCTGATGGAAGGGCCTGGATTTAAGCAAACAGAGGTTAGCTTGTGTCTGGGGATTTTTTGTTGTCCTGCTGGAGGGTACATCCAGAAGTAGCAGAACAGGAAGATAGCTGCTTGTATGTAGCATCTTAGGAGGTGGCTTCTGTGCTAAAGAGTGCCCTGGAGAGCTGGGTAGAAGCTGCTGCCAGTGGACATTGCATGGTCTCACTGTTCATGCACTTAAGGTACCTGTGATTGATTGCATGTAGCCTGGGTTTTGCCTGGTGGCCCTTAAATGGCCAGCTACATACTTTGCCAGAAGAGAGGTCTGGAGCTGTATTTTTGCCTGTTTTGTGTATTCTGTGCCAAAATTTTCTCCAGGAGAAACAAAAACGTTCAAACTTTTTGAAGTGACTGCACCCAATTCACTTTCAAACACTAAAAGGTGAATGATAGCTGAAATGCTGGCCCAATGAGCTCAGGGTCCACCTCAACTGCCCAGGGGTAAGGTGGTACTACACACCCATACCATTTTATCAGCCTTGAGAATGCCTTAAGCCCCTATGTGCTCTGCTTCTATGTGAAATATCCTGTCCTAGCTGTCCTTTGTAGAGGGGCACTTGATGCTGCATTTCAGCTGTACTAAATGCTTTCTACTCACATTTCACTCAGTTTCACTTTTATATTAACCCCATGTGTGGCTGCTTTTCTATTTCTTAGTTGGCATTCTTTTTTCCTTCTGTAACACCCTCTAGTGTGCTAGGTTATTAGTGTAGCTGTTGGTGTAGGAAAATTTTAGGTTAAACCTGAGCTATGAATCTGGGTCAGGGTTCAGTTACTCAGGGCTGGATGACTCATCCTAGCAGCTTCTCTGGTGCCTCCCCCTGTTTTCTGGGACATTGCATAATGTTCTGGACATAGTGGTGGAGGCTAGGAGAAGCTTTTTGGAATAGTTTGCTGTCTCCCTTGTGCCAGGATTCGGCATGTGGTGGACCGGGTTGATAAATTACTGGGAAGGGCTAGTCATGACCCAGCTGTCTTGGTCCACGTTGGAACCAATGACACAATATTTGGAAGGTGGAGGCTCCTTCAAAATCAATTTAAAGAACTAGGCGACAAGTTGAAGGGAAGGACCTCCAAGGTGATATTCTCTGAAATATTGCATTTGCTGTGCGCAACACAGGAAATACAGGGGTAGATTAGAGAACTGAATGCATCACTAAAGACCTGGTGTGAAAAGGAGGGATTTGGGTTTGTAGAGCACTGGGCCGACTTTTCATTGGGGTATAACCTATATGCTAAAGATGGTTTGAGCCTAGGGGAAGGTTAATGGGAAGGCTGGAGGAGTATTTAAACTAGGATTTGGGGGAGGGGGGGGAATTCGATTATAATGGGTCAGACGGGTCAGACAGGGGTCAGCCCCTATTGGTGGGTGGAATGGGGAAAGATAGGGGAAGGGCTATGGCTCCCATGTTACAAACAGCCATTGGAATTGGTACTATTTGTACTAAAATAAAAAATATGCAATAGAAATGTGCAAAATGGGGCAATGAATTTAAGTGTTTGTTCACGAATGCCCGAAGTCTGCCAAGCAAAATAGGTGAATTGAAAGCTCTGGTGCACGGGGAGAACTATGATTTAATTGGTATTGCTGAATCTTGGCTCCATTCTTCACATGACTGGGCTATGGATATTCCTGTCTATGCTCTCTTTCGGAAAGACAGGGTAAAATGGAGGGGTGGTGGTGTCAGTCTCTGTGAGAAGTGATCTCAAAGCGAGTGTGAAAGAGGACCTAGGTTATGGAGAGTGTGATGAGTCTGAAACATTATGAACTGGAACTGTACATGGGTGTGTGCACTACAAAGGATATCATTGGAGTTGGTTATAGACCTCCCAGTGTTAATGAGGGGGTGGAGACTCAGCTCCTTGCACAGATAGAAAGGGCTGCAAGGGCTGGGACAGTGATAGTAATGGGGGATTTTAACTACACAGAAATTGACTGGAGTATTGGCACTGCTGGAACAGTTAAATGGCTAAAATGTATAAACCTATTACAAGACAATTTTATGGTCCAGTTTATTGAGGCCCCAACTAGGAATTATGCTCTGCTGGACCTGGTAATCTCAAACCATTCAGCTTATTACCAATATTCATATCAAAGAACATCTGGGAAGCAGTGACCATAACATGATTTTATTTAATGTTCGCTGTAAGCAAAAAACACATACAAGAAATATAAAAACACCTAAATTAAGGAGAGCAAATTTTCTAAAGAGGAGGGCTGCTCTCCAAGACTTACACTGGGAGGGAATATTGACATCTATGAACACAGAACAGAAACGGGAATTCTTTAAAAAGACTGTATGCAAACTCACTGCAAAGTATATTCCCATGGGCAATACGTTTAAAAGGCTAAAAATAAAACCTATGTGGCTCATGGCCAAAGTTAAAAAAGCTATAAAAATAATAATAAATATATTATAAAAATGAAAGAACACTGTCATTGTTTAAATGTTAAAAAGTGTATAACAGAATTTATAAAAAAGGAAAGCAAGGGAGCGAAAATTCAAAATGAACGACAGATTGCAAAAGATAGTAGGACAAACCCCCCAAAATTCTTCACATACATTAATAGTAAAAATGTCAGGTCCGAGCATGTAGGCCCTGTACAACATAATCTGGAGCAGGTAACTGAAGAGAAGGGAAATGTATTAAATACCTTTTTCAGCGCTGTGTATACAAAGGAGCATGGGGAGCTCAAGTCCATAATGAAGATGGTATTGACACAGCGCCAAATTATTCACAATGGCTCAAAAGTGATATGGTCCAGAAATATTTACATGGAATAAAGGTGGATAAAGCACTTTAACCAGATGGCATCCACCCATGGATCCTAAGAGAATTGAGCTCTGTCATTTCAAAGCCTTGTATCTAATTTTTAGGGACTCTTTAATGACTGGAATAGTACCACGGGGTTGGCGTAGGGGCGATGTGGTGCCTATATTGAAAAAGGGATCAAAGTCTTTACCAAATAACTATAGACCTGTTCGTTTAACGTCTATAGGAATATACTAGAGAGTTTAATAAAAGACCACATAGATAAGTTCTTGCTGGAAAAATTATATTTTAAGCAACAGACAGCATGGATTTATGAAAGACAGAAGTTGTCAAAGTAAAACCTTAGACAAAGGGGTGGCTGTGAATATGGTATACTTGGATTTTGCCAAAGCGTTTGACACAGTTCCCCACACATGGGTAATGTGTAAAGTAAAGTCTACAGGTTTGGAAAGATATGTTTGTAAATGGATAGAAAACTGGCTAAAAGACAATTCAGAGTAGTGGTTAATGATTCTTACTCTGAATGGTCTAAGGTTATTAGTGGTGTACTCCAAGGTTCAGTGTTGGGACCCTTACTTTTTAATATCTTTATTAATGATATAGGGTCTGGGATTAAAATACCATTTCAGTCTTTGCAGATGACACCAAGCTATGCAGTGGAATAATGCAAATGAGGTTTATTGTTGATAAATGTAAAGTTATGCACTTAGGGGCTAAGAATATGCATGCATCATGCATACTAGGGGAGTATTGGGGGAATCAATGGTGGAGAAGGATCTGGGGGTTTTGGAAGATCATAAGCTTAATAATGGCATGCAATGCCAACCTGCGGTTTCTAAAACGAGCAAAGTTCTTTTTTGTATTGAGAGGTATGGACTCTAGAGAGAGAGATAATTTTGCCCCTGTAAATAATCATTAGTAAGACCTCTTTTGGAATAAGTCATTCAGTTTTGGGCACCAGTTCTCAAAAAGGATTATAGCTCAAAGGCCCATTTACAGCCAACAATAACCAATGGTGGGTGTCAGCCCCAATTCGTGTACAACGTGTTCCACAAAGGAAAGGGGAAATGGTGAAGTGCACTGGGTCTTTGTGACACCCAGATATTTTTTAAATAGTCATACACAGTAATGAAAATATAAAACAAATATTTATTGAAAAAGCTAAAATCTCACCTTGATCATAGTAGAGGGCATCACTGAACATTAGAAATACAAATGGCATTAAACATGTACAAGGTAATACAGTGAATCCAAATAATCTATTATGCGTTTTGCCAAGCGGCCTCGAAGCATTTCGACCAGTGTGATCTTCAGGGTATTGCACTTGAAGACTAGCACAATGTAGGATTCTATAGCTGATAAAATGTACCCACTGCAAATTGATTGATGCCTAGGAGCATCCAGAGTGGATGTGGAGCATAGGAGGATCGCAAGATGGAAGGGAAGCACTTGTAGCCCATGCTTCCCAGACACAAGGGATAACAGCCAGAAAGTAAAAGCAGTATACCTTCATGAAAACATGGGGTGGTAATAACGTGACTCAGCAAACAGTAGTAGAGGGTCACAAAAAATGATTTTGAAAATGTAAAAGACATATGTGGGCCAAAGTCCAATGTCAAAAAGACAAATCAGTGTGGCAATAGGTAAATGATTTGGTAAATCCAGGCGACAGTCCCCGCTTGCTTGCAGCAACACACCAACAGCCAGCATCGTTGATGCATTTGTAAAGGGGTAAAACAATTATTATTATACACGATTTATATAGCGCCAAAGTTTACGCAGTGCTTTACAATGTATAGGGGGGGACAACACAATTACAGTACAGTTCAATACAAAAGGTACAGGAGGGCCCTGCTCGTATAGCTTACATTCTAAAGGGATGGGGTGGTGGTACTAAAGGTCATGGGGTGGCTCAGGGACAGTTGTTAGGTGGGTGTGGTATAGGCTTCCCTGAATAAATGAGTTTTCAGGGATCTCTTAAAGGTGGACAGGGTAGGAGCTGATCAGACAAAATGGGGCAGGGAGTTCCAGAGGATGGGAGAGGCTCTGGAGAAGTCCTGAAGGCGAGCATGGGAGGAGGTAACAAGGGAGCTAGAGAGCAGGAGGTCCTGGGAGGAGCGGAGCGGAGGGGACGATTTGGGCGATATCTGCAGATGAGGTTGGTGATGTAGATGGGGGCGATGTTGTGGATGGCTTTGTATGTTATGGTTAGCATTTTGAATTTTACACCGTGGGGTAGGGGAAGCCAGTGAAGGGATTGGCAGAGAGAGGCGACAGTCACGGATCGATTAGTGAGGTGTATTAATCTAGCAGCAGCATTCATAATAGACTGAAGGGGGAATAGCCTGCTTAAGGGTAGGCCATTAAGGAGAGAGTTGCAGTAGTCAAGGCGGGAAATAGTCAAGGAGTGAATGAGTTGCTTTGTGGTGTCATTAGTTAGGAAGGGTTGAATTCTGGAGATGTTGCGGAGGTTAAGGCGGCAGGATTTAGCCAGTGATTGGATATGGGGGCTGAAAGAGAGGTCAGAGTCAAGGATTACACCCAGGACCCTGGCATGTGTGGAGGGACCAATGGTTGTGTTGTTGATATTAATGGTGAAGTCACGGGGGGGGGGGGGGCGTGAAGGAGGAAATATTACAAGCTCAGTTTTAGAAAGATTGAGTTTGAGGAAGTGGTGTGACATCCATACCGATATGTCATTCAGTAAGTTTGAGATCCTTGAGGAGATCGAGGGGGTGAGTTGAGGAGTGGAGAGATAGATCTGGGTGTCGTCGGCATAGAGGTGGTATTGGAAACCATGGGAGGTTATCAACTGGCCCAGGGAAGAGGTATAGAGCGAGAATAGGAGGGGCCCAAGGACGGAACCTTGGGGTACCCCAACAGAAAGAGGAAGGTGAGCGGAGGAGATGGAGTTGTAAGTGACACTGAAAGGTAGGAGGAGAACCAGGATAAAACAATAGTCTATAGTATCTTCCTTCCCAGCAGCTGCATGAAAGGTTATGTAGATAGGTTAAAAGTAGGGGTTGGGGAGGGGGGGTGAGCACAGAATGTAATTTAGACAATCCCAGAATAGGAGAAGGCTACGAGGGAGGGGACTGAGCACGGGAACTGACTCCTTCCTTGGGAAGTCAAATTACTTAACAAATTTAACGGCTGTTGCAAGTTAACTAAAATTGTATGCTGGAGTTCTGCTGCTGTGAATCCCCAACTACTTACAATTTAAGCCTACCTCTCTCCTCACTGCATCATGACTTGATTCAAATAAAATCAAACCTCTAATTCAACATATGTACTGTAGTATACTATGCAGTTGTACTATCCCTTAGCTGACAGCCAGTTAACAAAACAGAGAGAAATAGCGTTGTGTTTAATTCCACAACTGAATTTACTTCTATCAATAGTTCTGTGAACTGCAATACAATCAGAGACATTTAGAAATTCCAATGTGTGTTACATGTGACACTTTGCAAATAAGTACAACATTAAAAGTTACTATACAGAAAGCTTATATTTAAATTGTATATCAAACACATAACAGTGCAGTCCAAGTGTAAAATGAACTTTGAGAAATAATAAATAGACTTACAATCATTTATGTGGAAATTAAAACTCCTTTATGCAAGCATTTTAAAATAATATTTTTTTTTTCTATCCTATATGTTGTGGCAAGTGTTTTTAGATTAGCATGGTGGGAAAATTGTGAAATTTTTATTTCTGCTCTAGACATCACATTATGATCTATATTTTATGTAGTGCAACGATTTACAAAGTGTATTTATATTAATGTAGAATTTATCAAAAAAAAATCAATAAAGTGCAATATGAATGTCCAATTAATTATAAAAAATGTGAAAAGAAATTCAAAAATAAATGAAAAGTTCATACAAAAAGAAGTCCTTGACTAAGTCTATGACATAATACCAAACTGAAATTCATAAAATTTCCATCGGGCATGTGTGATTACAACCACCACCACCAGGATGACACACCTTTTGAAACAAACCTTTGAATCATAAAGGTCATACAGCGCCATTTAACCCTTTGGCTGAAACTCTCTGGCAGATCAAACTTCTCCTTTGACTGGTTCACTCTACCAAGCAGAATGTAAAAAGACAGAGGCTTAACATCACCCATTGTAGAGCAGGGAGAAACCTGCGGCTGATAGCTTAAGGGCTCAATCAGTTGGGCTGCAAAATTCCCCAGAGAGAGAGCTAGGAGGTTCTATGAGGCACATTCATCCAGCAGAAAGCCTTCCCCCTGTGGAGTTGTTCTGCCTTATCCTTGAGCTGTCAACCTGATTCTGAAAGGTAGCGAAGGCGGAGCACCAGGAGGTTCTGTGAGGCACATTCATCCAGCATCACATTCTTCCTTTCTTTAGCCTCCTGTACATTCTGGTCAGTGAACATGGCATTCTTGGGGGCAGCCACGTACTAGTAGGCTGAGCTTGCTTGGCTTGTAAGAGCAGGGACTGCTATACGCGACGCTACACTAAGCTAAATTTCTCTGATCCCTCATATAGAGGTGACAATTACAGTACATTGGTTTTGAAAGTCCCACACGTAGCGCCATACACAGAAGGAGCAGAATATTGTGTGTTAGAAATATCTTTATTAACCACTTCCCACCCGGCCACTGCATATAAACGGCCGGGTGGGAGCTCTCTACTTCTGACTGGACGTTCCTGAACGTCCTTCAGAAGGAGCGGTCGCGCGATCCCGATGCGCGCGTGTCCCCCTGGACACGCCGCATCTCGGAACGGCAGGTGGGCAATGTAATTTGCCCTCCTGATCCTCACAATGGCTGTGTCTAATCGCAGCCATCGTAATGTAAACAGAGGGGGATGGGTGGCAGATGACAGGCAATCGCCACCATCAGGCACATCTGCCCACCACCATCAGGCACATCTGCCCACCACCATCAGGCACATCTGTCCGCCATCATCAGGCAGATCTGCCGCCCACCATCAGGCACATCTGACCAACATCTGGCACATCTGCCGCCCTCCATCAGGCACATCTGCCATCAGGCATCTCTGACGCCCGCCATCAGGCACATCTGACACCCGCCATCAGGCACATTTGCCGCCCGCCCTCTGACAAATCTGCCACCCGCCATTTGACACATCTGTCGCCCGCCATCTGACACATCTGCTGCCCGCCATCTGACACATCTACCCGCCATCTGACACAACTGCCTGCCAACATGACTAAAAGATCGTACAGCGCAGAGGAGGCTTTCCAGAGTATGTCGGGGAACTCTCTTTGTCAGACTCGGATAGCGACTATGAGCTTGTGGAAAGCAGTGGCTCCGAGATGGAAACTGAGGAAGATAGAATCCCAACAAGGAGAAGCGGGAGAAATGAGCAGGCGCAGACATCCACCAGCAGCGCAGCACTCCAGGATGATATGCAGGCATCAACCAGCAGTTCTGCAACCTTCCTAGAGAATAGGCCAGATGCTAGCAACGAAGCATCCCATCAACGAGGCAGTGCCCATACTAGCCTTCCAGATGTTCTACTGTATACAACATTCCCCTTTTTACAGCCCAGCCAGGCCCTCAGGTACAGATGGAAAGTGTAACCCCACTTTATTATTTTCACTTATTTTTTACCAATGATCTCCTAACCTACATTGTGGAGCAATGTAATCTATACAGCAGCCAACAATCCAAGTTCTTCATATGCCCGTGCTTTTGTTTGGAAACCCCTCACCGTGGAAGAATTAAAAATTTTCCTTGGCCTAACCCTCAACATGGGGCTGACAAAAAAAAAATGAAGTCCATTTCTACTGGTCTACCCAACCTATCCACCACATGCCGGTCTATTCGTTAATGATGCCCAGAACCCGTTATGAGATGATTATGAGATTTTTACATTTCAACAACAATGCCTCCCTCGAAATCATCCCAGTTACGATAAATTATTCAAAATTTGTCCCCTAATCAATTTTTTTTTGCGCCAGCTTCAAGCAGATGTTTACCCCTGATATAAATATTTGTGTAGATGAATCCCTATTACACTTCACTGGAAGACTTGGAATGCAGCAATACATCCCCAGTAAAAGAGCCAGACGTGGGGTAACATTTTTTAAGGCGTGTGACAGGGCCACAGGTTACACATATGACTTTATAATTTATGAGGGCAACGACAGACAGCTAAACCCCCCTGGATGCCCTACCTACATGGGAACAAGTGGCAAAATTGTCTGGCAGCTGATCCAACCATTGCTTGGGAAAGGTTACCACCTATACGTATATACAAGTCTCCCACTTTTCCCCCATCTGTACCTAAAGCAGACTGTGGCCTGTGGGACAGCACGGACCAACCGCAAAGGCTTTCCACAGACATTGGTCGCCAAGCAAATGAAACAGGGTGAAATGGCCAGTATGCGGACTGAAGCGGTACTAGCGCTGAATTGGAGAGATAAAAAAAGAGATGTCTACATCCTTTCCACAATGCATGATGACACCTTGGTGGAACTGCAGAGAAGAAAAGGCCCCATGCAGAAGCCAAAATGTATCCATGAGTATAACCTATACATGGGGGGGTGGATATGAATGACCAGATGATGCAGCCCTACTTGGCCACCAGGAGATCACTGTTTTGGTACAAGAAAGTCACCATTTATTTGATGCAACTAGCCATGTTCAATTTGTATATTATTTTTTCTAAGTGCACCCAAAGTTCCCTGACCTATCTAAAATTCCAAGAAGACTTTATCACAGCCCTTGTCTATCCCCATGGCCAGCCCACTCAACTAATTCGCTCTGATGCAGTAGCCAGACTCCATGAAAGGCACTTTCCTGAAATCCTTCCTCCTACCCAAACAGGCCGCAAACCCCCAAAAAAATGTTGTGTGTGTTCAAGTAGAGGAATTTGCCGTGATACCCGATACTACTGTCCCGACTGTCCCTCTCAGACAGGCCTCTGTATTGGAAGCTATCATACTTCACTACACTATTAGTAAAGTGAAGATGATTTTTTTCCAGTTTCCACTTTCTGCCATTTCTGTGAATGACCCGGACTGTTAACGACTATGCCTCTGCCAAACATGTTTCTGCCTTTAACGTGAATTGACCTTGGCCTGTTAAATGACCATGTTTTTGCCTGCCTCCTGAACTGATCATTTGTCTCACATATGTGAGGGGTTCTAGAAAAGGTTTTCCGAGTGGAGAAAACATTTTTCTCCGGATTTTTAGTTTTCTCGGATTAGGGTCTGGAGACTCGGAGGCTTTGTAGAGATTTGGGTGGGAAGAAGCCTCTACCCCTGTCCTCAGGTCTTACCTGACCAAGGCCCAATGTACAAAGTGCCGCAACTGCTGCAATCTGAACTGGTCAGGCCTCTGCCTGCCACCTGAACTGATCAGGCCTCTGCCTGCCACCTGAACTGGTCAGGCCTCTGCCTGCCACCTGAACTGGTCAGGCTTCTGCCTGCCACCTGAACTGGCCAGGCCTTTGCCAGTTAGCTAAACTGCCTGCTAAACCTTGGACTGTACTGAACCATGTTCATACTTTTCCATATCTGTCTGCTGCCTGGACAATTCCTGGACATTTCCTTTGGCTGTCTAGACAAATGCTTTGACTGCTCTGGAAGGGTATTCCTGCCTTCATAAAATAACAGGTGAGCGTTTTTTTTTTTTTTTTTACCCTTTGCTCAGCAGAATGTATTTTGGGGTGTAATTCTTGGTGTGTACATGCTATGTGTTAGAAGCCTGAAGGTGCTAGCATATTGGGCCTCTGTATGTGGCCAGGTAGTGGAAAAGTCTTACACATGGGGTATTGCCATACTCGGGACGAGTAGCAGAGTGTAATAGGTTTTCATCTTCTTTCCACATTTTCCAAAAACTTTTGGAAAGAAAATGACATGGTCAAAAGACTCATTATGCCTCATAGAATATACATTGGGTTGTTTTCTTTCAAAATGGGGTCATTTTGTGGGTAATTCCATTGTCCTGGTGCACCAGGGCCTTCAAAAATGTCTCAGGAAATTAAATGTGTAATTTATGCCTTTAGAACGCCTGATGGTGCTATATGGATATTGGGCCTCTGTATGTGGCCAGGCTGTGGAAAAGTCTCACACATGGGGTATCTCCATACTCGAATAGCAGAATGTATCTTGGGGTGTAATTGCAATTATGCCTGCACCATGTGTGAGAAATAACTTGTAAATATTACAATTTAGTGAAGAAAATATATATATATATATTTCTTAATTTTCCAAAGCATTGTGGGGGAAAAATTGCACCTTCAAAAAATACATTATGCCTCTTACTAAATACCTCAGACTGTCTTCATTCCAAAAAGGGGTCATTTGGGGGGTTATTGTACTGTCCTGACATTTTAGGGCCTCAAGAAATGAGATAGGCCATCAGTGCATTAGGATTGATACATTTTAAATAATGCGTAGCATGGCTTGTAGGCTCTATAACTTTTACACAAACCAATGATCATACACTTATCAGGATTTTCTTTACCAAAAACGTGTAGTAGAATACATTTTGGCCAAAATTTTTGCCAAAATTAGATTTTTTTGGTCTCTTTTAAAAGAGAAAGTATAATTTTTTTTTCAAAATATTCGCTCTTTTTTCACTTACATCACAACAAATTTAAAATGAAGTGGTGGATAAATACCACCAAAAGAAAGCTCTATTTGTGTGAACAAAATGATAAGAATTTAATTTGGGTACAGTGTAGCATGACTGAGTAATTGTCATTCAAATTGAGAGAGCACTGAAAGCTGAAAATTGGTCTGGGAAGGAAGGGGGTTTAAATGCCCTGTATTGAGGTGGTTAAGTGACAACTTTGTATAAACAAAACAAAACATACATTTTCATTTTCCAAAATCTTGTGGCAAGAAATTACATTTTCAAAATACTCATTATACCCCTTAGAAAATACCTTGAAGTATTTCCTATCCAAAATGGGGTAATTTTGTGGGTGTTGTAGGTGTACCTGGGCCTCCAATAATGTTATTGGTAGTCAGGAAATTAGATGCATACCTAACGTGAAATGTTTGCTCATTGAAAGCCCAAAGGTGCTCCTTGGATTTTGGGCCCTTCTATGCAGAAAAAAAAATCAGTTTGAAAAAACAAACAAAAAAAAAAAAACATGAAAAAAAATATACTAACTCAAACAACTCACCTCAGGCAATTGGGCAGTGGCTGCAGCACTGGGAACATGTTATACAGTATGTTTCACCCTAAAATCAGGTGGAACATGAAACATTTTCCCAAAGGTGAACTTATCCTTTAAGATGTTTGGTGTTTTAAGGGTGTAATCTGAAGATGGAGCTGTGTTTGTATCTATGTTTGTTCAAATTATTTAAAAAGGGAGAATGCTATCAAAAAAAGTCCTTTTAAATATTTTTTTTGTTAATAACCTTTCTAGAAAGTGCAGTAAGTACAGAAACAACATGAAATATTTGACATAACCAGTCTTTTTGCCTTTCCAATTTGGAAGGAAAATGAGCTTGATTTAGATTTTTTTTATTTAGCTGTGTACTTGAAGTCATTGCCATGCTGCAAAATTAAGTGGACATCGATTAGATGCCTCCTGTAAGGGAGAAGAATCTGCTTGTATTTTTAAGAATTGAGGGTGTCAACAATTTTGATCATCACCAAAGAGTTTTCAGAAATTCCGTCCCAAACCTGCAGGGAATTTCCATGCTGTTTTCATTGAAATTTCTGCTGATAGAAAATGACCACCTTGTGTCTTGTAGCTATGATCACTTTGCCATAGTGCAAAATCTCGCATCTAGCGTTATCTCACTTTTTAGGTATGGCTGTCTTGGCAGAACTATGGCAGAACTTTCTACCTGCAAATGCAGCTACCAATTTAATTTCCATTCCGTTCTATATTTTAGTACTCTCCCAGCTGTCTCACATCATTCGCATGACAATACCAGCAACAATGGTTCAAAATTTTAAATCAGTTAATCATCATGTCTAGTCCCTCCTCCACCATGACAACACTATACAGTATATACCAGGCAGCATCCCCTGGGTAGTCTTTGTTACCCTACCTTCTCCTATTTGGTCTCCAAGCAGCAGAAATAAACAAGCTTATCCTATCAGTTTAGCTGCCTTGTTTCCAACCAGACTCCACTATCCATAACGGATTCCTTTTCGCTCTCAATTTATTCTTAGACCTTCAGCCAACTTTGTACCACACAAATCCCTGTTCAATACACCAGGCAACTGCCATAAATGATTAGTGATTTGCGGCAGTCACCATCAGAGTAATAGTAAAAGGAGTTTGACTTGCATTTAAATTCTCTATTATTGCGTTTCCACTGACACTGAAAATTATACAAATTAAATTGATCCAATAATAATGTAACTGTGCACATTTGGCCCATGAACAAAGAAACAAAAATCAAATCAAAAAGAGGTTGAATAACATTATCTTAAAGCTGAACTAAACCCTCCCATCCTTTACAGCCAAGGAAACTGCTGGGTTGACAGTTTCGTTGAGAGCACAAGCAACTGTGACAGTTATCATTTACGGCATTCTGTTGTCATGGGATTAACTTAATTTGAAGTTCTGGCTCGTAATGGCTAGTAAACAGTAGCAATGTGAATATTGGTTGTAAAAGGACTGATAAACTGTTACTGTAAGAAAAATTGTATTTTGGAGGAGGGGGCAGAAATTGTGAATGTGTCCATTGAAATTGGATAGCCCGGTTGAGTTTGGTGTAGTAAAATAAATAAATTAAATTGTTAATATAATGTTCATACTAGTTATTTAAGCATTAAATATACAGTATGTACTGTATATGTGTCTGTGTACAGAGAAATACCTATATAAATCTTACACATTTAAATGCAATAGCTGTCTGTTTACCCTTTATCTAAAATGTTTGAATGGTAATAGAGAACTGTAGAAAAATGGGAGTTATCGTTTTAAGATTTGAAGCCGAATAAATGATATTCATTTTTTTTTTTTCATGGGCAAAAATCTGCAATATATCTTCAACTAAGTAAAGAACATAAGGGTTTCATATTCTACATGTTCTGCGCTTAAAATTTTATTACCACTTTGCAGTGATTTAATGATCATTATGTGAATTTCTTACAGAATGAACTTGGAAGAAGAAATAGATCAGTTAAAAGTGCAGGCATCAGTAGACAGAGCTACTATAGAAGAACTGAATACTTGTCTTCAACAAGAGAGAGAAGGTATTTTTTTTAACATATTGAATATAGATGGGCCAAACACCCCCTGGTTCGGTTCGCACCAGAATTCTCGAAAGTCGCAAAAGTTCAGACCCGGGCCTCATTGAAGTCTATGAGACTCGAATCAAAAGTCCCTATTTTGAAGGCTTATATGCAAGTTATTGGCCAAAAAAGGGTATGGGGGCCCGGGTACTGCATTGGGTGACATTTATCAATGTAAAAAATGTTTTTAAAAAAGATTTTACAGAAGCAGTCATTTTAATAATGCTTAAAATGATACAATAAAAATGAAAAATTCATTTAAATATAGTGCCTGGGGATCCCCTTAGCCTGCTTTGCCCAATCAGGGCTTAGAATGCACTGTGAAGTTCATTGTGGTGCGCTGGGCGGGCGAATACCCCTGCCGAGTGCCCTGCAAATTCAGGCGTTCCCCGAATAGTGAATATGTGAATAACATGCTCCTTTCCTATGGTATTTGTTTCTCTTTATCCTGGCATGTTTGCCATTAAATAAAAATACTGGGAAGAAGAAGGTATGTGGTGGGGGAAAGTTCTCTTTCAACTAATATTTTATTTTATAATGGCGGCCATGAGAAGCAGCTTCATTCAGTGGCAATTTTCTTGTAAAGCCGGCCATACGTGGAGCGACTTCCCGAATGTTGATTCATATATGGGCAAGGAGGTTGTACAGAAATCAATCTACCAATCGACTTCTGTACAGCCGTCCTATGGGCTCTTCCCCACTCAGTTAGTGCTGCTGGGTATAGCGGCAGTGCTGGTATATTCTGACAGCAGGGAAGTCTCCTTGCTATCAGAAAACAAAGGCTCAGCAGGGAGAATTCCCTCATCAACACATTCGAGTGAGTCTTTTTTTTTTTTTTCATTCAACCCTCTGGTAGAATGAAAAAAAAAAGACAAATGTAGAAGTTGCTTTATTCTTTTCACATATCAGTCAAGTGTGTATTAAAGTGGAACTAAAGTTAAAATAAAATTACATATAATACATCAAGTTTTGATTCTCAAGTGATTCATCCGCTTTCTTTAAAATTCTGTGTACATTTAGTCTCCATAAGTAGTTTAGAATTGTTACAGAAATCCCATCTGCATTCATTTCCTTTGTACCTATTCGGATGCACTGAGAGCAAAAAGCGTAATTAATAGCAAGTGATAAGTCTTAGAGAAGGAACACATCCCCCTGGCATCTCTTTTAAAGGGCATGTCAACCCCACTGGCCATTGGATGGTGCAGACTTTTGCTGTAAGGTGCTGATCAGTTGCTTGATTACTGTTCCAAAAGAAGGTCTGATGGAATGTGTTAAAGCAACTGATGGGCAGACTGCATAGCTAAAGTCTACTGCTTTAGAACATGCGTGTCTAAAGGGTGTCGAGGGAAGTGTTTTTACTTTTACAATCAACAGGAACCTGATTATCACCCCCCCACCCCCCCTTTCCATGGTATGGAAAGCAGGAAATGCTAAAAAGCAGCTACAGAGATGACCTGAGAATATGTACACATTTTTTATAAGTAAGAAAAAATATTTGTTTTTGGGATTGTGAATATTTGTGATGTTGAAAGACTGAGCTTGTATTCCCCTTGCTTTGCTCAAATTTGCCTTGGTATAGTCCAAAAAAACAATGTTCAACAAAAACAAAAAGAAAAAACTATTCCCAGATGCTGCACTTAGAGGTCAAAAGCAAAAGCTATATTTTACACTTATAAATACAAAGACTATATTGGCCAGAAAAATCAATATTGGATGATGGATGACAACAGGAGAAGAGCGTTATGGAAGTATGAGTCTAAAGCTGGCCATACATGGCTCAGTTTTTTTTTTTTTTTTTTTTTTCAACCAGCAGCCTGAATTAAAAAAAAAAAATAACCTGATTCCCCCATCCACACATTTGATAGGCCTGCAGGACTCCTCCCCACTGTGTAATATTGTTATTCTGACAGCATGCAGACACACCCAGCCATCAGAATACACAGATCAGCGCTGCAGCCTATTGCCTGCAATGCTGATTGAATGGAAATATACCGTTGAACAGCAGTCGAGCAGTAGATCGGCTTCTGTTCAACCACAGTAGCCACACATGGATCCAAATTCAATCCATTAATGGCCAATTTAAGTTTGAGGTGTTTCAAAATAAAAAAGATGCTGAAAAATGTATAAAAAAACTGCCTGTTTTACCTCTTGCTGCTGCATCTGGTCAACATCTGATTGGTAGTCCATCATACAGCAAGAAAACCGCCTGAAACATACTTCTAAGCTTTACAAAATCTATTTTGTGAAGAAACTGGAAACTGGAGACTACTATCTTTTATGGACCGAACAAGTGCAATCTCCACATCTCAACCCTATATCAGCTTTGTGTAGAAAAAAGTTTTACCCCAAACTTGCCTTACAAGCCAGTCTCACCTCTTGGAAGAGTTAGGCATGATTTACATATATGCAAATAGGATGCATTTTAAAGCATAACTTGTGAACTGGACTGGCTTTCAATGGAGCCCATGCACACATGTCCCGGTCGGCTACGGTCCATTTTTGAAATGAGTCCTGTGTGATTTTGGGTCCGGTTCAGGTGCGAATTTGAGTAAAAATTTCCACTGGAACCGGTGAACAAAACTGCTCCGGACTACAAACTGCAGCCAGACATGTTTGAACCTAGCCTTACATAATAGGTTGAAATTTCCCCTGAGCATCTTCAAATATTGACAGAATGTCTCAGGTCTTCTAAGTTGCAATTTTTACCAATGGAGGATTTTTTCATTAATGTAAAGTGCGATGATTAGAACAGTTCAGTTTTATTAAACACATAGAATGTTGTGACATTTATTGGCTATATGTTTTGATTAATTTAATTCTTTATCATATGTGTGTTTTGTATAGGGGTAAAGTGCTCTTTTAACTCTCATCTGAGGATTTATTTAAGTAATAAACCTGTAAGAAAACTCCTGCTGTGGAAAGTTAACAGCTGAAATGAATTTTCATCAGCTGTGTGTCTTACGCTAAGTGAGATGTAAATGTATTCAGCAGTTCTAAGCTATGGGGCTAGACTGAAAAATACAGTACCTTGGAGATAAACAAAGGATATTAATGTAACAGTACTCTTCTACCCTGCTGTGTGTTTAAAGTTTTACCTGTGTTGGATGGTAACATCTTTTGAATAATGCTTAATTTAGTTTACATGCATACTTTTTAATTGGCCTTGACATGATCCCGAGACAAAAGAGATCTCTAATTCAGTCTAACAAACAAGTCACTGTTTATGCCCAGAGGAAAGCAAATCTGTGGAGCATAGTGATACGTTGTTTTCTTTCTGGATTAGAATTTTATTTTCCACACCCACCTAGTGTGTTTGCATAGGATTGGAAAAAAAAAATTGTTTTTTGTTTTTTTAAAACATAAGTTAGTAGTAACAAGAGTCTTAATTTTATCTAGGCAAATGTCACAGACAGTTTTGGGTCTTGGAAGCACAGTCATCTCCTCCAGCTCTGCTGTGTGGAAGAGTAACCTATTTTTGCTAGCACCTTCTGGGACATTGGGAAAGCATGGTCCAATTTGCTCCTTTATTTTTCCCCCGCTGGAGAAAATTGGATCATATTTTATAGGGCCTTTTTTTTTGCTTCCCTCTAGATCAACTGTGGGTAGAAGTTTCTTTACATAGTTGTTTTCTATTTATTTATTTTCTATTGGTTGAACTAGACAGACAACCAGTGTCTTTTTTTTAGGCATGACTAACTACGTAATCTTTTTTTCTTACTAGAATTTATCTTTTTCAGTCAAGATTCTTCTCTACATCACTGCTAGTGCTTGCCTCTTCGATCACAACTGTGCAATTGTGAATGTCCTGGCCGGCATTTACAATGCCACATTTGTACCCCACTGGACTGTCAGTTGCAGAAATATCCTGGAAGTGTCCTTCAGGTAGGGCACTTTACAGACTCCTTAGTGGTAAAAATGTTTGCTGCAGAGAGCTTTCCAGTCCAGAGGCACTGCATTGCTCCAGCGCTCTACCTTTCTCTAAAGACTAATTTTGTGCGTAAAGCCCCGTAAACACGGACCGAATGTCAGGACACATTTCTGTGTTGTAAAAAATGAGACAAAGATGAATACTTTCAGAACTTTTTCCATTTTAGAATACTAGAAAGCTGTGGTTGCTCGGATGGGGGGGGGGGGGGGGGGGTGTTAAGTAGGGTGTATGTTTTGGAGAGGACTTGGGAAAGTGGTTCTAGTCCTGAACAGTACTCCTCGAATGTAGTTGGCTGTCTCGCGTATGCTTGGGGGTCTTTCAGAGTCTGAATGAAGTGGTGTATTTTTACTGCATTCCAGAATGTGTGTCAGTATGGGCCTGTGGAGCTTGTTAATTCCTCAATGGTGGACTATCTATCTCCTGTCACAAATTGGGATGCACTGACATGACTGGATTCACGAAAAATTTGAAATTGTGTGGATGATATGCCTGGAGGAAATTTGGGGTTCCCTAGGATCGGGGTCAAGGGTGACGTCTTGGTCGTTTGTCGTATTTTTATTGTGTCCTGTGAGCATTGTTTCAGGGTATTCCCTATCAGAGGGTGCTTTTTTAGTTTTTAAGTTAGGTGGTATGGAATCCCAGCACCGAAGTGCGCTCTTTATGGGGATGGGAGATTGATCTTGCTCTATTTGTGCCCATAATTTCAGTTCACTGTGGTGTTGCCAGTCTATGGGTCAGTTGGGTGTGGGGAATACATGGCTTTTTGTGGGCCCAGACAAAGTGTGTGAATTGTGCCTACACTTGTCTGAAGTATGCAATTGGAATTTTGATCAGCAGGGCTTGAAATAGGTATAAATAATTTGGCAGTATGTACATTTTTAATAGATTACACCTGCCAAACCAAGAGTGAATGCTTGTATGCCATTTGTCTAGTAACACTTTTGTTTTCGTGAGCAGGGGGGGGGGGGGGGAGTTAAGGGAGAGGTTAGCTGGGATGCTCGTGCCTAAATAATTCAGTGCGGTTGTTGTCCACTTAAAGCAAAAGTATGATTGCATTAATGGGAGGGTTTGTGGTGACATAGCTATTGCCATTGCTTCTGATTTAGTGAACTTTATCTTCAGATTTGATAAAGTGCCGTAGATCTCAAATTGTTTGAGGAGGTTTGGCAATGATACAGCTGGGTTCATAAGTGAAAAGAGCAGATCATCGGCATAAGCTGAGACCTTTGCCAATTTTTAACCCCTGTATGTCAGGGTTTAATCTGACTGTGGAGAGGAAAGGTTCTAGGGAGAGAGTGTGAATAACAGGGGAGATAATGGGCAACCCTGTCTAGTTCCGTTTATGATCGGAAAAGGCTCCGATAGTGCTCCGTTCGCCTTAACTTGAGTGGTCGGGTTAGAGTAGATTCCAGCTATCCGGCTCAGCATCACTTTTCCCAATCCAATATGTCTGAGAACGGAAAACCTAAATGACCAGTTCACCCGGTCAAATGCCTTTTTCCGTGTCTGTGTTTAGAAAGACACATGGGGTACCTATGGTCTGGGCTACATGGAGATTTAGCACTTTAGTAGTACTGTCTCTTGCCTCTCTTGAGGGGATAAATCCCACCTGGTCCAGGTGGATATGTTTTTGTAGGTACTGGGCCAGCCGGGTAGCTAGGATCTTTGTATATAGCTTGAGATCTACATTCAAAAGTGATATAGGTCTGTAGCTACCGCACGCTGTGGGGTCCTTTCCTTCTTTATGTATGACAGAAATGTGGGCTCCCAATGTGTCTTTGGCAAAAGATGAGCCAGAGCCTATCGCATTGAACAGTTCAATTATATGTGGGCCTAGTATCGGTAGTAATGTCTTGTAATATTGTATTGTGTACCCGTCCGGGCCTGGTGCTTTCCCAGGTTTCATGGATCCCAGTGCCTGTTGTAATTCTAGTAGGGAGATGGGTGAGTCCAGTTCCTTGCGAAATTCAGAGGACATGGATGGTAATTTAGATGCTTTGATGTACTCCTCCATGGCCGACTGGGGCGACATAGGCAATGGTAATTTGTATAGGTGAGAGTAAAACTCTCTGAACTCCCGCGCTATCTGCGCTGGGAGGACTACTTTTTGTCCGTCGCCCCTGACCACCTAGGGATAAAGGGGGAGAGTTTGTGTTCCCTAACCTGTCTCACTAGGAGTTTCCCGCACTTGTCTCCCTACTCGTAACTTGCCTTGCAGCAAAACTGCAGTGCCGCCTTAGCCTTATATAGTAGAATTTCCGTGATCTGCTTTCTGATCACCATGAGATCCATTTCCGAGGCTTGGGAGGGAGCGTGTGTGTCTGGTTTCCGTGGCTTCTAGTCTTTGTAGCAGTTGTTTCTGTCTTTCTCTTTTAATGCAGGCCCCATGTTTGATAAGGATTCCCCTGATAACAGGTTTGTGTGCTTCCCATATTATGCCCGGGTCATATTCAGGTTTATCATTCGTTTGAAAGTATAGTCTCAGCTCTTTTGTCACTTCTAGCACTTCTGGAGTTTGTAAGAGGCTTTCATTTAGGCACCAGAATCAATGTTTGGGCGATGTGGTGTCAGATAGGATGTATGTTAGGAATATAGGTGCATGGTTTGACCATGTGATGTTACCTATTGACGTGTCTCGCACTGCATGTAGTTGAGTGTGAGGGATCAGAAAATCTAGAAAAAATGTGAGGTACCGGCGCTACTTATTGCGTTTAATATTTATATAGTGATCTATTGGTGTGCAGCAGTTTTGTGGACTATAATCACCCACTAGTGACTATTCAAAATATAAAGTGAAAGAAAGAAAACCGCGCCACCCTTCGCTATTAGTGCTATTCGATTTTTTGTCCCCCTTTTTTATTAAGAGTGCTGTATAAATATGAATCTGCTCTGCTATTCCTAGCGGAGCAGAGAAAACTGTTATATCTTTATGCTGTGGTTAATTGTAAGGTGCCGTGTCAAAAATAAAATAAAATAAAGTGCTCTGTGCTATATCCTAGCTGTGGATTCCAATTACAATAGTGGTATTCCTAAAAATGGTTTCATTGGTTCAAGGTTTGTACATCTATATTAATAGTACCATCAAATGTATTCGTTATTACCGCAAGCAATCACAGTGTCTAGGAAATCCAAATGGGTACATACAAAATACAGATAAGAAAAAAATACATGAATAAAGTTAAAAAATATATAAGTAAAGAGGTGTGACTGAGAAAAAAGTTTGTGGCGACACCAAGTGCTTGTTGAAGTCCTATACTTTAAATTTTCATTGTGCAGATCTTTTTCAGTCTATCCACCACCAATTATGTAATGGGTCACTTACCACAGTGGGGTAAGTATGGGGTGTCAGCTGCCACCACCCCAAGTGGAAAAAAGCCATCCCTATGGGACAATTCATCCGAATTAGACGGAATTGTGACCAATTGGATGATTACTACAAACAAACAGACATCCTAATAGAAAGATTCAAAGACCAAGGGTATAATTTAGGAACATTGGAAAAAAACTGAGAAAAAATAGGCCAAAAAAAACGAGAAGATATAATTTCAAATAAAAAACGGAATAAAACAAAAGAAACACTAGAGAACAACATACCATTCATAACAGGATATAACAGCCAGTATAAAACCCTGGAAGGGATAATTAAAAAACACTGGCCAATTATCAGTAATGACCCACAATTAGGTAGCATCTTGCCAGCAAAACCTATGTTCATTTACAGAAGGGCCAAACGTATCCGAGACCAGGTGGTCAAGAACGTACCTGATCCACCCAAAAAGATGACCACTTTCTTCAACCAAAAAGGATTTTATAGATGTGGTAAATGTAAACCATGTAGAACATCAAACGGGAAAACAAGAAAAACACTAGAATTTCAATCCTATTCAAACAAACAGAAATTTAAAATAGAAAAACTGATTACATGCCAAAGCACCCACGTCACATACGTAATAGAATGTGACTGTGGACTGCAATACGTAGGCAGAACCACTAGAGCGCTTTCAACAAGACTAGGAGAACATATAAGAAATATAAAAAAGGGTTATAAATATCACAGTTTATCTAAACATTTTAGGGAAACCCACAACAGGGACCCCAAACACTTAAAATTCTTTGGGATCGATAGAATAGAACAAAACTGGAGGAATATAAACTTAAAAAGAGAACTATCAAAGAATGAGACATACTGGATATATAAATTAGATACAATGAGAAAAAAAGGGTTGAATGTGGAGCTTGATGTTAATTGTTATATAGAGGACTATTAACATAACCCCAGGTTCCCATTTCCACTAAAAAAAAAAAAAAAAATTTCAATTTTTTTTTTTTTATTTATTTTCTATTTTCTTATTTTTATTTGCATCTTTATTTTTATTTATACTTTCATTTTTTTTATTTTTATTATTTTTTTTATTTTTATTATTTATTTTTTTATTTTTATTTTTTTATTTTTATTTTTATTTTTTTTTTTTTTATTTTTATATTTTTATTTTTATTTTTATTTTATTATTTTCTTTTATTTTTTTATTTTTATTATTTATCTTTATTTCTTTATTTTTATTTTTATTTTTATTTAAGAAATTTTTTTCATAGATATTTTTTTCATATATATATTTTTTCTATTTTTCCCATTTTTCCAATCTTGGAAAAGAAGATCTTTTGATAGGTGGTAAAATGTGAACAGGGGGATATGGTAACTAATAAACTAGCTGAAAGTAATGGACCTGATGTACCCATATTTACAACAGACAAGTTTGAGGAGTAACAGATAAAAAGGAAAAAAAAATTTCTGATGTACAGTACGGAATGGAGTTGATGAGTTTTTGTATGCGATAGAAAATTGAGGTTGAGAAACATTGTAATGCAATTCCTAGTTGAGCAGTCATGCCAAGAGTCATTTATATGCAGAATATGTACAAGATTGTAAGAGCAATCCAGCTTTGTGGGTGGTGACACCTATCAGGGTTTTCAGGCAAAGGGAAATGAGAAAATGCAAGGGTATACCCTAACCAATACGGTTACACTACAAACTTCCGGTCACGATAGTGGCATCAGGTAGAATAACAAATTGATTTACACATATATGCACATATACATAATCTTTAAAACTTTTTAGGGTATTGAAAACATAAAATAAACCGGGAGGGAAAGTCTGGCATATGGAGGGTGACACCGACCCGGACTTAAGGGAAATAAAGGGAATACCATAACAAAAATGGCGAAATACGAATTTCCTGTTACCAGGTGAATAGGAGAACCATAGTAAAAATGGCGGTTATGGTGCTTCCGGTAGAGCGCAAACGAGGGAACCAATTACCACACAAGCAGATAGGTACTGGGACTATAAATATACAGCCAACCATTCACCGAAACGCGTAGAGGCTGCTGGGTAAACACGCGCTCACGTCACTTCCGGTGGAGGTAGCTCAGACCAGGAAGGGGATTCGGAACGCACACACACGGAAGAAAGACAGGAAGATACCAGCGACGAAATTTTATACACACAAGGCTGGATATGCTCAGTGCCAGCTCAAGGCACTGGACCATGTGAGTTCTTTTTATGATAAGTTTTTTAATAAACGGTTTTAAAAACGTACTTCACCATTAGAGGCTATTTTTATTATCTCGTTTTGGGGGACATTTGGAGCCTATGTAACCTCCCACACCAGGAACTAGGAGCAAACAGGAGACCACAGATAGGACTGGTTATCCAGAACTAAACCACACACCCCATACTTACCCCACTGTGGTAAGTGACCCATTACATAATTGGTGGTGGACACACTGAAAAAGATCTGCACAATGAAAATTTAAAGTATAGGACTTCAACAAGCACTTGGTGTTGCCACAAACTTTTTTCTCAGTCACACCTCTTTACTTATATATTTTTTAACTTTATTCATGTATTTTTTCTTATCTGTTTTTTGTATGTACCCATTTGGATTTCCTAGACACTGTGATTGCTTGCGGTAATAACGAATACACTTGATGGTACTATTAATATAGATGTACAAACCTTGAACCAATGAAACCATTTTTAGGAATACCACTATTGTAATTGGAATCCACAGCTAGGATATAGCACAGAGCACTTTATTTTATTTTATTTTATTTTTGACACGGCACCTTACAATTAGGGTATTAATCACAGCATAAAGATATAACAGTTTTCTCTGCTCCGCTAGAAATAGCAGAGCAGATTCATATTTATACAGCACTCTTAATAAAAAAAGGGGGACAAAAAATCGAATAGCACTAATAGCGAAGGGTGGCGCGGTTTTCTTTCTTTCACTTTAGATCAGAAAATCTACCCTGGTGTAGATTTTATGTGGGGGGGGGGGGGGAGTAAAACATGTAGTCACGTTCTCCAGAGTGTTGTAGCCGCCAAGCGTCTATCAGTTGGGCTTTATGCAATGTTCTGGCTATGCGATTGAGGTGGCTCGGGGGAATAGACGATGTACCAGTTGAGGTGTCTGTTGATGGTATCAAGGGGGCCATTGAGGTCTCCCCCAAGGATCAGTTGTCCCAATGTGAAATCCTGGAGTTTGCTTAGGGTGCTGTCTAGAAATGAGGTTTGATTCTAGTTTAGAGTTTAGGGTGTAGATAGTCGCTAATCTGACTTGTATATGTCCCAGAAGTCCCCTAAGGAAGCTGTATCATCCCATAGTGTCTAACAAAGTATCTTGGATTTGCCAATGAGTTTTACTAGATATCAGTATTTTTACCCCTTTAGATTTAGTTGTCGGGTTAGTAGAATGGTATGTTAGCGGATAGAATCTATTCTGTAGGTAATTCAGTCAGTCTTGAAGTGTGTCTGTATGGGATTTTTTCAGGTCGTGTAGTAGGAGCATACGTCTTTTCTCAGGCGTGTTTAGTCACTTAACATTAAGAGACATCACTTTGATATTGTCTAGTGCCATTTTTTTTCGGGGTGGGGGGGGGATTAGGTTAGCGTGGAGTTAGGAAGTAGGGGGGTTTAAGAGGGTAGCAAGAGATAGAGAGAGGAGAGCAGGAAAGTAGGAAGAAGAGAGAAATCCGAGAAAAGCAATATAATTTGGGCTTAGAGTCCTAGTTCCATCTTAACTCACGGTATTAGCATATAGTTCACAGGGGGTATAAGTTACACCCCTGGAGGGTATGCTATCCTACTTGGGGGAGAGGAAGGGCAAGGCTCAACAGGTGAGCACCTGACCTTCCCTTCTAGCCCAACTACTTATAACATTATAAGAACATTCTAAACTCAAAAGGAAAAGACAAAAATGTTTCATTTAATGAAGTAACAGTAACTGATATGAACATTTGAACTGTAACCATAAGCTCCCCTTTATTGTGCTCAATGTCCCGCCCCCATTTATGTCCCGATTTATGACCCATCTGCTCACCTAATTGCCCTAGCTGATCAATGTTATTGTTACTTCATCTTACCTAGGTCATGCTGTAAAGTTGGGTCAGTACCTTTCACATGTTATTTTCAGTGCAATATGCCAGCCTCGTTATCATCATATGTGTATAATAATCGTGTAGCACCTTGCTCGCTTTTACTTTACACAACCACCTCATCCTACCTCTCGATACGGTGACGTCCAACCCCCTCACTGAACATAGCCAGCACCCCCACCTCGAAATAGTAGGGGGGCTGTTGCCTTCTTTCTCACAGTTCTCGTGGGTAGCCAGTTTAAGTCAAGTTCCAAGGCTTGCGTTTACAATTCCTCTCCATGCCTCGCCTTGTCTATTATACTCCTGAAGCTGTGTGTGTGTGTGTGTGTGTGTGTGTGTGTGTGTGAGGTGGGGGGGGGGGGGGGTCAGGGCGCTCTCCGGCCAAAAAGCGTTTCCTTGCAAACGTCCCCTCACAACGGGCATTTTCAATTGTATCTGGGGGTTTCCATGTGAGGGTTCCGGCCGGAGCAGGGATGTTGGTGTCACAGTGGAGCAAGGTCTCAAACATATCTGGGCTGCGCAGTGTGTAAACGGGTCCCATCGGTGGCCATTACCGCATTGGAAGCTAGAGTGTACAATAGTCACGTTTCACATAAGTGCAGGCCAGCCTGGCTACAACATTTCTTGCTGCATGACCCGGGTACACATGGGGGCCTTAGACCTATGTGGCGGGTGCTCCCACTATTTCTGGCTAGTAGCTACTGATCGGGCAGAACTGTGGTCAGGATGTATCAGGTATGGGGGGGGCGGGGGAGGTGGCGGGTCACTTAAACTTGCACAGTTAATAGCCTGTAACTCAAGGCACCAAGGGGAGAGTCCTCACGTCCACAGGGTGTCATCACTCCCTGGCTACTTCCGAGGATGGTGCACTCGGGCGGCCGTGGTTTCTTTGCTGCCGGAGCGGGGGGTCCTCCCTTCTCTGTGCCGGTTGGTGTTGGTTGGGGAAGCGAGGAAGGAGGGTTAGCCAGTTGGGTACCTCAATCGGCTCCGCATCCAGGAATCCAAATAGGGCTGGTAGTGACTCTGGCGTCCGGAGGGTAAAGGACCTCTGGTTCTTCCTGAAAGTCACAGAGTATCGGGTATCCCCATCTGTATGTGGCATCATGATGTCTGGCGAGGTCCAGCAATGGTCTGAGCAGTGCTCGCCAATGCAGTGTGGCGCGCGAGAGGTCCGGGAGTATCTTGATGGAGACTCCATCGAACACCGTTCTTCCACTTCCCTGATGATGTGCTCTTTTTGTGTGTAATGATGAAGTTTGCAGATCACGTCTCTGGGTCTGGCTGGGTCCACTGATGTGGGTCCAAGTGCTCTGTGTATGCGGTCGATCATCACTTGCGTGGGCAATTCCACTCCATCAATGCTGCGGAAGATGGCAAGTGCCGTGTCGGCTAGATCTTCAGCTCCTGTGGCCTCCAGCAGGCCCCGATCTCTGAGGTTGTTCCTCCGGCTCCGGTCTTCCATATCTTCTTGGTGCAGTTGCTGGTCTACCAGGGCCTCCAGGTGTGTCTCCTGTAACTCCTCCAGTGCTGACACACGATTTTCTAGTGTGGTTAGAGAAGATTCTCCTTTCGTCAGCCTGGACGCTAGTCCCCTTATACCCCTATTTTCACCTACGTGATCCCCTTTCTGTGTGCTGCTTCCACAGTGCCAATTAAGGCTACAATGTCTGCCTTTGTGGATAGCGCCCGGAGCAGAGAGCACAGTTCAGGGTCTGTGAGTGATGAGGGCTGTGACAAGCTTCCAGGATCTGGGTGGAAGTTCGATGGTGTGTCCAGGAGTGACTCTGGGATCTCGGGCTCTATATTGAAAGTCGATGTGCTGTCTGTCTTCTGAGTCTCTGCCATGCTTGCACATGCGTCCGCCATTTTAGAGTCCGGGGAGTGCAGCTGAGAAAGTAGGAATAAGCTCCTAATTTCACTTGATGGCGGGGCAGGAGGAGTAGATTTGTAGATTTCGTAGGCTTATTGTTCCTCTTCGTCATCCTCTTCTTTGAGGAGTGCATGCTGTGCTGGGTCTAGCTGGAATAGTTGTGGTAGTCGGGAGATGGCCAGGAGCTTGAGTAAAGAACGTCTCTATTCAGCCATGTCCAAGCCACGCCCCCCCCGTTGCAACTTTTTATCTCGTGCGGTATTTGCGCAGCAATTTTTCAAACATTTTTTTGGGGAAAAAAACTGTTTAATGCTTTAAAAAAAAAAAAAAAAAAAAAACATTAAAGGTAGCCCAATTTTTTTGCAAAATGTGAAAGATGAAGTTACGCCGAGTAAATAGATACCTAACATGTCATGTTTTAAAATTGCACACGTTCGTGGAATGGCGCCAAACTTCGGTATGCCAGTGGTTTAGACATTAATGGCTGTGTGTTGAGTTATTTTGAGGGGACAGCAAATTTACACGGTTATAAAAAGCTGTACACTACATTGTAGCAAAGTGTCATTTGTTGTGTTGTCACTTGAAAACATATAATGAGATATTTACAAAAATGTTAGGGGTGTACTCACTTTTGTGAGATGCTGTATATAGGTCCTGAGTTCATTTAATGAATATATAAAAAGCAAACAGAAGAGGGCGCCACCATCTGAGCATAAAACTGTTTATTACAATGAAAAGGAAAAATAAAATATTGCACTCCCTGCAAAGAATCTGGGGAACACATGTCACAAGGCTTTGCAGTTAGCGCAATATTTTATTTTTCCTTGTAAGTTTAATAAACCATATTACCGTCGGAGGGTGGTGCCCTCTTCTGCTTGCTTTTTATATGCTGATCCGGCCTATCGTTTATTTGACAGGGTCCTATTTTCCCCTAGATAAGTCTATGACCTTATGGGTCCCTCAATGTACACTAAGAAAAGGATTCTACTGTGATTATAAGAATCATGTTATTGTAATGTTTATGGGACATTTGGAGATGTACATTTTTTTGTATATTACATTATTTTTTTTTAAACTTATTGAATCACACAAAGTGGACAAAAATATAAAAGTTGGTGTCAATTGTTGGTAACAATTGAAAGGTTGTTAAGATGGTTAGGTATATTTTTTGACGGTTGAAGGAAATCTTACATGAGGGGTTGTTGAACATTTTTGTTTGCCAAACCTAGAGCCAAGCACCTTCTTGTAGTTAATGGAGACTGCAGAAAATAGGCATCTATCACAGATGCTAGACATTGAGGCTTCCAGAAGTGGTCAGCTTTGATTTTTAAGTGGTAGTTCTACTTAGACTACTTTCACATTGAGGCGTTTTTCAGGTGCTTTAGCACTAAAAATAGCGCCTGTAAAGCACTTGAAAAAGGCCAACCCTTCAGCCCCAGCCCCAACATGGAAAAAGTCCTGCAAGCAGCATCTTTCAGGCAGTGGAGGAGTGGTGTATTCTGTATCAATGGCCACCGTTGCCAAAGTGCCTGCAAAGCGATTCGGCAGCAGCGATTTGCGGGCACTATTAACCCTTTATTTGGCCGCTAGCAGGGGTTAAAAGCATCCTGCTAGCGGCTGAAAAGTGCTGCTATTACAGCAGCGCTTTACAGCTGACGCCCCCACCCCAGTGTGAAAGTAGCCTTATAGTATGCGCAGACAGTGTTTGTTGCTGTATTTTTCCTCAGCATTTACTGTGTAAATGTATAAAGTATGCATGTGGTCCTTGATCACAAGGCTATTTGAGTCCAATGGTGATGTTAATTGTTGAACTTTTGAACCTGTCCTACAGCATACTATTCTTGTGAACACTTGGGTTTACTGTTTTTCAAGTACATATGGGATTCACAAACAAAAAAAACCATTGTGCTAGCAAGGGCAAACCCAGGATGGGCAGATAATATATTCTTGTAATAGTTATTTCTGAGGTTAATAAGTTTAGTTACTCTGTTCTTCAGCAGATAATTTGATTTTCACATGGTATATAAGCTCAAGACTGATAAAGACGCTGTGCTCCTTGGGGCCATGAATGGCTAATATGAAGGTTTAAATTATTTCAGATTACTAGAGGAACATGAATAATACTAAATAAGTTTTTCAAAAGTAGCGTTTTAATAATTATGCGTATGTGGCCGAATAGGTTTTCAAATTCTTATAAGCCAAATAATGAACAATTCATAGGGAAATTTTTCAATAGCATAATATATAGACATATAATAAAAACACCCTAACTGTATTATGATCTAAACATTGAAGCTTATTCCTCAAAAGGTTTAATTCATAAATAGCGGCCAAATGGACTGTTTTGATAATTTTAGCTTTTTTTTTTGTTGGTCTACACTACACTGCTGTTTTACAGTTATTTGTAACCCTAAATTCCTTTCATTATATATTCATAGAGTTAGGTGCACTTTTTATTTACTACCTAGACAACAGGAAGGCAGGCTAGGAAATGATTCCTATCTCAGAGCTGTACAAAGTGGGTCCCCTTGTGCCCAAGTTAAAGGTCACATGATGCAACATACTAGCTTTGGGTCATATGACCTGAATCTTGAGCACCATGGGACCTACATTTTATAGCAGATCTGCATTATGGATGCTGACGTAATTGGGGTTTTCATTCATTGGAATAAATAATGTATTGGCATCTAATAACATAAAAACTAAGCGCCGATAGTATTGAAAGAAAATTAAAAAGCACAAAATTAGACCAGCTGCAGTAAAAAATTGCCAGAGGCAAAGAAGAATAAATAAAAACAGTCCATCACGCTCGGTTTAAGGCAATATATACACATATATGGAACAGTCCCAATATAAGGTGATATAAAGTGCTCGTGTTAAGTAATGACAAATCCGTTCCAATGTGCTCAGACTGGGTGCCCCACATAGATGTACACTCACTCCTAGGAGTTGACCAACTATCTCTAGTATGGTCATTCAAGCGTGTGGGGATACCCCTGTAGAGATCTGTTGCTGGCATATATATGTGTATATATTGCCTTAAACCGAGCGTGGTGGACTGTTTTTATTTAATGTATTGGCATCAGCATCCCAGTGCATGACTTAGTATTTTCACTCCAGTGTACATGAACAGAAACCGAAGCACCACAGCATCTTTTTTGCACTACACTGAGGTAAGTATTTCATGACTTTTATACTACATAGCTTGTCTCCAAAATACATGGATACTCTACTAAAAAAATTAAAAAAATAACATTTTAGGCCTACTGTACGATGCATAAAATGATACATTACATATTTTCTTTGTAGCCACATAAGCTAAAATATTCAAGGGTAGGCAAAAAGTCAAGAAAAATTGGAAGGAAGGGATCACTTGCTGCTGGAGAACTTGTTGTTAATGCAAAGCAAAGTGCAAGCAGTCATAATGTTTGTAGACCATGTTGGAATAGGATGTGTCTTATGCAGCATCCTGTAGGGAATTTCACACGGATGATGAGTTTTACCAAGATAGAGGATCTGCTAGAAGTAATTTGCTTTAGAAAACTTCTCACACATAGATTGTCCAGCCTTTCAATATGTGAAGAGAAAGGACGCTTAGGAAATTTGTCCTCCATATGTAGGAGGAGTTTGAGTGATTTTGTGATTTATTTTTTTTTTTTTTGTTTTTACAAACTGTTTTTTGAAAAATAGAAATGAGCAGTACAAAGTATCATGACAATGTACATAAGAGAAAGTACATTGACAACATGAATAAAAAATGCATACAAAAATAAGAAATTAGAAGCGCAAGAGAATATCCAGAATATCTGAAACGTAATGACAACACTTTAGACAGATACATAGTCAGAAAAGAGCCTGTAGGCGCAGAGCCAGCAAAAAATAAAATGGTGGATATATACAATTCAGGGTAAAAGCATTAAATGGCAGGTAGTCCACGTGCCTGCCTTTACACGTACTCCTAAATCTTAGCACGGAGAATGCGAGCCAGGCCTTCTCATCCACATTAGTGCCTGACCTCACAAATGTGCTTTTGGAAGAATGGTCAAACATTCCCATAGACATGCTCCTATACCTTGTGGACAGCCTTCCCAGAGAGTTGAAGCTGTTATAGCTGCAAAGGGTGGACCAACTCAATATTGAACCTCAATACTGAACCTTGAATATTGAAGTCTGGGATGCCATTAAAGTTTATATGTGTGTAAAGGCAGGCGCCCCAATACTTTTGGTAATATACTGTAGTATTAGAAAAGTAAGAGTGCAAAGTTTGGGAGTGCGTTACGCTCAGAATGCAGGGATTAGGAGTGCGTTGCTCTCAGAATGCAGGGATCAGGAGTGTGTTGCGCTCGGAATGAAGGGATTAGGGGTGGGTTGCGCTCAGAATGCAGGGTTTAGGACTGCGTTACGCTCAGAATGCAGGGTTCAGGAGAGCGTTGCACTCAGAATGCAGGGATGAGGAGTGTGTTATGCTCAAAATGCAGGAATGAGCAGTGCGTTGCGCTCGGAATGCAGGGATGAGGAGTGCGTTGCTGCGCTCAGAATGCAGGAATCAGGAGCGTGTTGCGCTCAGAATGCAGGGATTGGGGGGGTGGGGGGTGGTCTTGGAGAACTAACCATAGATCTTCTGTGGATGTAAGCAGCCTCAAATCCTTCTGTCTGTCTCTTTATGTAATTCCAGACAGACTCGATGTTGAGATCAGGGCTCTGTGAGGGCCAAACCATCACTTCTATAATTCCTTGTTCTTCTTTATGCAGAAGACAGTTCCTAATGACATTGGCTGCATGTTTGGGGTCATCGTTCTGCTGCAGAATTTGCAAAATTCTGCAAATTTGGGGCCAATCACAGGCATGATGGTTAAGTATCTGCCTGTATTTTTCAGCATTTAGGACACCAGTAATCCTGACCAAACCTCCAGTGTGCGTGCGTGTATATGTATGTATGTGCGTGTGTGTGTGTGTATGTATGTATATATACACACACACACACACACACACACACACACACACAACACACACACACACACTGTCTTGAAAAAGTATCCATACCCCTTGAAATTTTCCACATTTTGTCATGTTATAACCAAAAACGTAAATGTATTTTATAGGGATTTTATTTGATAGACCAATACAAAGTGGCACATAATTGTGAAGTGGAAGGAAAATGCTAAATGGTTTTCAATTTTTTTTACAAATAGATATGTGAAAAGTGTGGCGCGCATTTGTATTCATCCCCCCTGAGTCAATACTTTGTAGAACCACCTTTCTCTCTGCAATTACAGCTGCAAGTCTTTTTGAGGATGTCTACCAGCTTTGCACAGCTAGAGAGTGACATTTTTGACCATTCTTCTTTGCAAAATAGCTCAAACTCTGTCAGATTGAATGGAGAGCCTCTGTGAACAGCAATTTTCAAGTCTTGCCCCAGATTCTCAATTGGATTTAGGTCTGGACTTTGACTGGGCCATTCTAATACATGAATATACTTTAATCTAAACCATTCCATTGTAGCTCTGGCTGTATGTTAAGGGTCCTTGTCCTGCTGGAAGGTGAGCCTCTGCCTCAGTTTCAAGTCTTTTGCAGACTCTAAGGCCGCGTACACACGAGCGGACTTTCCCGTGGGATTTTTCCTCCCAAAAGTGCGGCGGACTAAGTTTTAAGTTCAGACTTAAAATTGTCCTCTGGACTCGGCAGTCCGGCGGACAATCCCGCCGTCTGTGTGCTAGTCCGCGGGACTTTTGAAATGAATGGACTTGCCTCGCACACGGAGTAAAGTCCGTTCATTTAGAACATGACTCCAGGTAGACGGGGCTAGCGAAGGCAGTGAATGCCGCCACGCTAGCCCCGTCACCTGGCATGGATTTAAAGGGGACACCCTATGCCGAAAAAACGGCGTGGGGGTCCCCCCCAAATCCATCTCAGACCCTTATCCGAGCACGCAGCCCGGCGGTCAGGAAAGGGGGTGGGGTCGAGCGAGCGCCAACCCCCTCCTGAGCCGTACCAGGGCGCGTGCCCTTAACATGGGGGGTGCCCTGGGGAAAGGGGGGGCCCTGCGGCCCCCCACCCCAAAGCACCTTGTCCCCATGTTGATGAGGACAAGGGCCTCTTCCCGACAACCCTGGCCGTTGGTTGTCGGGGTCTGCGGGGGGGGGGGGCTTATCCCCTACCCATTCACCTAAGGAAAAAAGTGTAAATAAAAAAAAGACACAAATTTTTTTAAATATTTTATTGCACTGCTCCCGGGGTCTTCTGCTCTTTTACCTAGCTCTTTCACTAGCGGAGGAGCCCGGCTTTCTTCTTCGTTGCGGCCGTCGTCTGGGGGTCTTGTTCCGTCTTTGGGGGTCTCTTCTGTTCTTGCCGGGGCTTCTATTGCCGTCGTCGCTGTCGCCACCTTCTGCTTCTGCTTCTGATTGTTGTTCTTCTTTCTTCATCCAATGTTGACACGACGCTCTCTCTGGCCGTAATGGCAGAGACACGCTGTGATGTGACTTATATAGGGACAAGGGGCGGGTCACATGCTTATGTCACATGGTGATCCCGCCCCCATATGATGTCACAGTCCCAGCATCCTCCGGGACTGTGACGTAAGGATTTCCCTTTAAATCCATACCAGGTGACGGGGCTAGCACGGCGGCATTCACTGCAGTGTTAGTTTTCTGCCACACATAGCGTTTTGCTTTTAGGCCAAAAAGTTCCATTTTGGTGTCATCTGATCAGAGCACCTTCTTCCACATGTTTTCTGTGTCCCCCACATGTTTTCTGTGTCCCCCACATGGCTTTTCGCAAACTGCAAACAGGACTTCTTATGGCTTTCTTTCAACAATGGCTTTCTTCTTGCCACTCTTCCGTAAAGGCCAGATTTGTGGAGTGCACGAATAATAGTTGTCCTGTGGACAGATTCTCCCACCTGAGCTGTGTATCTCTGCAGCTCCTCCAGAGTTACCATGGGCCTCTTGGCTGCTTCCCTGATTAATGCTCTGCTTGCCCGGCCTGTCCGTTTAGGTGGGCGGCCATGTCTTGGTAGGTTTGCAGTTGTGACATACTCTTTCCATGTTTGGATGATGGATTGAACAGTGCTCTGTGAGATGTTCAAAGCTTGGGATATTTTTTTATAACCCAATCCTGCTTTAAACTTCTTCACAACTTTATCCCTGACCTGTCTGGTGTGTTCCTTGGCCTTCACGATGCTGTTTGTTCACAAAGGTTTTCTAACAAACCTCTGAGGGCTTTACAGAACAGCTGTATTTATACTGAGATTAAATTACACACAGGTGGGCTCTATTTACTAATTAGGTAACTTCTGAATTGGTTCCACTAGATTTTAGTTAGGGGTATGAGAGTAAAGGGGGCTGAATACAAATGCACGCCACGCTTTTCAAATCTTTATTTGTAAAAAAAAAATTGAAAAACATTTATCATTTTTCTTCCACTTTAAAAAAAAATAACATATAAATACACACACACACACACACACACACACACACACACACACACACACACACACACACACACACACACACACTCCCATTTTAAACTGAGTTTAAAAACATTTTAAACATAAGTGTTCACATCTATAAAGAAAAAGTGTTGCGCTGTCTATTAAAATACTGACATGCAATTGTTAAACATTTTAATAGACAGCGCAACGCTTTTTCTTTATATTTTTGGATGTTGCTGTGTACAATGTTGTGAGTGCTGCTGTCACATCATCATTTATTTGAATTGGTTCACATACACCAAGAGCATTTCATTTTTCTTTATTTATAAGCGTTCACATATACTTTAAGTTCGATCATAGGGTCATGTTTTATTGTGGGTTTGAAGGAATGGTCTGAATTTCGATCCATGTATGACCATTTCCGTTCATGAGAAGTTGATCTATTGATCGACTTTTCCTGAAAGGCCTGCTGGAAAATTTTGCTTGGATCAGCATTTGCAGCCAATGAGCAAAGTCTCTCTGCAAAGTTCCACAAATGTCTGTTGAGCCTGCCAGTGAAATTCTCTAATTTTGCTTCCTGTGACGTACTACACAACTCCTGAATTAGGAGCAGAGTTGCCACTCTCATGAAGCTTGTGCCTGCTTGCAGTACAGTAGGATGAAAAAATGTTGCAGGAGGCACTTCTATCTGCAATATCACTGCTGATTCAGAAGGCTGCAACATGTCAGTCAGCACTTGGTCATAACTAGTCCTGCCCGTTGTGAGCTCCAGTGATGGGAAGGGGATGAAATGATGAGGATTTGTCTCAGTCAGCGAAGGTAAAGTATGTTTTGCTTTTCATTGAGGCTCACAGTAGTTCAGTGACTGTTAAAGTACTACTGCTACTATGTGGATGGGTTGCTAGAGGTCTCCCATCTAATTTCCTGTATACAACTCCTGTCAGTGAACATGAGACTCTTTGTCTCAATTACTGGACTGCAGAACCAGCATGTAAAAATCATCTCCTTGGCAATTTGGGGAACAGCAGCTCTTCAAGTGGGGGCATATGCCCCAAAAAAATGCCTAGGACTCAGACTGGCAAGGCCCTTGTCTGAAGCCAATAAGTGTTTATTTTCTTACTTCCAGCCTTCAACCTTTAAAAGCCTGTTTCAAGCCTGGCAATCAGTCTGTTCGCAAACCCCGGACTTCCAAATTTCCCAGTCCATCTGATAAGTCTTCCTGAGCATAAAGGTGTGCCTCTACTTTGGGAAAAAGTCTGTTAGCATTTAAGGACAATTGGTTAAAACAAATTCTTGGCCAACCATTGCATATCTCCTGGTGGTAGCCAGCACAATAAGTACTGATGCTATTAACTCCTGGGTTTGCAACTTTTAACCGCTTCCCGACCGGCCACTGCATATATACGTCAGCAGAATGGCACGGGCAGGCAGAATCACGTACCTGTACGTGATCGTGCATGTGCCTGCCCGTGGGTCGCGCGCGTGCCGCTAGCGGCGCGCTCGCGACCCGGTCGGGAGCTCCGTGACCCCGGCCGCGGGACCAGCGGACCCGATCGCCGCTGGTATCCCGCGATCGGGTTACGGAGCGGAAGAACGGGGAGAGGTCTATGTAAACAAACCTCTCCCCGCGCTTCCTACACTGACTGTCAGTGATCGGCGGTTCCCTGTCATCGGGAATGCCGATCAATGACGTCAGACGTACAGCCACGCCCCCCTACAGTAAACACAACACAACACGTCACACTGACTCCTCCCCGCCCCCTTGTGGTTAACCCCCTAACTACAACTGTCATTTACATAGGAATCAGTGCTATTTAAATAGCACTGATTTCTGTATAAATGACAAATGTCCCAAAAATGTGTCAAAAATGTCCGATGTGTCCGCCAAAATGTCGCAGTCACAATAAAAATCGCTGATCGCCGCCATTACTAATAAAAAAAAAAAAATTAATAAAAATGCTATAAAACTATCCCCTATTTTGTAAACGCTATAACTTTTGCGCAAACTAATCAATAATCGCTAATTGCGATTTTTTTTACCAAAAATATGTAGAAGAATACGTATCGGCCTAAACTGAGGAAAAAAAAAATGTTTTTTTATATATTTTTTGGGGATATTTATTATAGCAAAAAGTAAAAAATATTGCATTTTTTTTCAAAATTGTCGCTCTATTTTTGTTTATAGCGCAAAAAATAAAAACCGCAGGGGCGATCAAATACCACCAAAAGAAAGCTCTATTTGTGGGAAAAAAAGGACGCCAATTTTGTTTTGGAGCCACGTCGCATGACCGCGCAATTGTTAGTTAAAGCGACGCAGTGCCGAATTGCAAAAAGGGGCCTGGTCCTTTGGCTGCCAATTGGTCCGGGGCTGAAGTGGTTAATGAGGCACCCCTACCACCCCACTGCTGTGGGGGATCATGAGTACCCTTTGGGGATGACGCCTTGTATACCAGACATGGGTCAAGGACATGCAATCCTTTAGGCTCAATATCTAAAACTGTCTTTGGCTCCCCTGAGGTGTGTTAATTTATTTGTTTAGGTCTCGGGTACCCTATCTTCTGATGACTGTCCCCATTCTGACTCCCAATATAGTCAATGTTTATCTGGCGCTCCAGATGGAGTAATTCTTAGGGGTATAGCCTGTAGCTGTAATAGCTGGATGGGGATGTAGCCATATAAAGGGGTACTAAGGGATCAAAAGGAAGGGAGCCATCCTTCAGAGTGTGTCCAGAACTCTGCAAGACATGTAAGGAAAAAACAGGGAGGGGGGGAGGCGCCGACCTGAGCGTAGTATTAAAATGATGACTTTTAATAGGGTAAGATTAAAAACACTTACAAGATAATAGAAGATGCATGCTCGTCAAAGTAAAGTGCAGTCCTTGCATTCCACATGGCTCTGTAGGTCCCACGCTGTTCCGGATAGCTGGAAATGATTGAGCAGCTGGCTGGAATGGATCACAGTGTTTCTCCAGGAGCAAAGGAACCAAGAAGCTCCATACTGACCCGAATGGACTGTGAAACAGGAAGTGATGTCACTGGCGTCTGATTGGACCTAGGCAGGGCTGGAATCTTGTCAATCAGGGCTGCAGTGGTGAAAGGCTATGAGCTTGTAGCCGGCTGCTCCTTCTTTTGGCCTGCTGCCCTCTGGAGGAGGACAGCTCTATATACACAATGGAGAGCATGTGGGTGTGGCCGTGAACTAGAAACTCCAGCAAACCAATCAGTAAACAATTTAGGGAAAAATAAATTATAGCAAGGGGCAAGGTGAGGCAGGGGTTAACAGTCTCGGATTGAGCAAAAAAAAAAATATATATATATATATATATATATATATATATATATATATATATTTTTTTTTTTTTTAAACTGATACACATGGAAATATTTGAAGCATAATTCTCTTCTATATGTATAGAAGCCTATCGAGGAGGTTAACGATGTATGAAGGGCCAGGCAAGTAAAATAGAAAAAAGGGGGCGTTTACATGCATACTAATAATACCTTCGCCCTCTCTCCATCATTTTTTTTTTAACAATCAGGAGTGCTTTATTTGCAAAACAATAACAAGAAACAGTACAGTGCTTCTCTCCATCATTAGTAGCCAGATTCCCGTCATCATTCTTTATAGGACCAATATGATCTGACCTCCCTTTCTTACTATTTATATACTTAATGAATTTCTTGGGATTTTTTTTTACTCTCCTCCGCTATGTGCCTTTCATGTTCTGTCTTCGTCTCCCTGATTGCACCCTTACATTTCTTGTTGCATTCTTTGTAAAGTTGGAATGCTGATGATGATCCCTCAGCCTTCTCCTTTGCTTTTATATGCATTCTTACGTTGGAGTTAAGCCACCCAGGACTTTATTAGCTCTTTTAAATTTATTTCCCATTGGGATGCACTGGCTAATACCCTTTTTAATATGCCCATAAAGCATACCCATTTTTCCTCCGATTTTTGTTCCTAAGATTTTATCCCATTTAGTGTCTTCTAGCATTGATCATAGTTTAGGGAAGTTGGCTCTTTTGAAATTCAGTGTCTTTGTATTCCCCTTGTCCTCTTTGGGGGACCCCCTTTTTTGTATTCCCCTTATGTTTCCTATTTGTGTGATTTAAACTGAAACTAATTGACCTGTGATCACTTTTTCTTAAATTGGCTCGTATTTCCACATCCGTGATCAGGTCTGTATTGTTGGTAATCAGTAGGTCTAGTAATGCTTTGTTTCTAGTTAGTGCATTTACCATCTGACCCATGAAATTATACTGCAAGACATTTAGGAAATGGCGTGCTTTAAATGAATGTGTGGTTCCCTCTACCCAGTCTGTCTGGATAATTAAAATCCCCCATTATAATGACACTTCCCATCCTTGCCGCTAATCCAAATTGTGATAGGAGGTCCACCTCCCCCTCCTCCCTCTGGTTAGGGGGCCTGTAGCATACTCCCTTTATTACTTTCCCTTTTGTTTCTTCCCTTTGAAGCTCTACACATAGGGATTCCACCTCCTCCCCTGTTCCCGTAGTGATGTCGTCTCTCACATTCACTTGTACATTATTTTTGATATACAGGCATACGTCTCCCCTTTTTTACCCTCTCTATCCCTGCAATATAGGGAATACCCTTGAATGGTTGCCAGCCAATCATGAGGGCTGTTGAACCAAGTCTCTGAAATTCCTACAAAATCGAAATCCTCCTCGTATAACAGTAGCTCTAGTTCTCCCATTTTGTCCGCCAGACTCCTGGCATTGGTGAACATGCCGCATAGTTTAGACCATCGCATACTATCTCCTTATTGGGTGTTCTGAGGTTGCAAATATGACATGTTACTGTACTTACCTCAGGGTTAGTTGCTTTAGTCAACCTACCACTAATGCCCCCTCTAGAATTTGTTCCGCGCTGACTATCTCAACCTCTGGACCCTCCCCCATCACCTAGTTTAAAAGCCCCTCTAACTTGTCGGCCACCTTCACTCCCAGCCGATCGTCACCGTCCCCATTTAGGTGCAGTCTGTCCCTGCTAAAGAGCTGGTAACCAACTGAGAAGTCAGCCCCATTCTCCAGGAACCCAAACCCCTCCTTTCTACACCAGCTCCTCAGCCACTTGTTTACTTACATAATCTCCCTTTCTGGTGTGGCTTGAGGTACCGGTAGTATTTCTGCGAATACTACCTCCTTAGCTCCTAAGTCCCTAAAATCGTTTTTTTAGGACACGCCATCTTCCTCTGACTTTGTCATTGGTGCCAACGTGCACCATGACAGCCGGGTCTTCCCCAGCCCCCCCCCCCCCCCCCCCCAGTAATCTGTCCACCAGATCTGTGATGTGCCGAACCCGGTAGACAAGATACAGTTTGGTGCTTCAGGTCTTTGTGACAGATTTGTTTTTCTAAGTATCGAGTCCCCTACCACCAGAATGTGTCTTTCCTTTACCTTGGCTTTACTCCCACCCTCACTGGAGGAGCTATTCCCCTGGCAGCTAGAGGAGTCACTCAGCTCCAGTAATGCTGGTCCCTGACTGATTTCACCAATGTCACTCAACGGGGTGTACTCATTGGGATGTTCCAGCCCAGGATCGGCCTCCCTGGCACTTCCCCCTCTACCCTTCCTGACTGTCAATCATCTACTCTGCTTTGGTGCCTGCCCCTCTTTATCTCCACCCACCTCTGTGCTGGCCCCTGCCGGCACCTGCCGGGTATGATCCCAACTCTCCTTTAGTATAAAGAGTCTTCTCAGTGTTGACGGTTGCTTCCCTAGATTCAGAAACAACATGCTTACATCTTGCACAGCAGTATTCGCCCTCGATCGGATGATCAAGGAACGCATACATGCCACAAGATGCACACCGAGTCGTATCTCCACACCCGCCAGGCATCATACCCTCTAATTTAATGGGGAATTGGGGATTATAACTTGTCCAAATTAACCAACAACTAGCTTCCTGACACTAAAATACGCAACAATACACAGATGCTCAACAAGACAATACACAGGTACTTGCAGCACATATGCACTCACAACACTCACAGAACACGTGTACTCCCAGCACACGTGCACCCACAGCACACGTGCACCCACAGCACACGTGCACCCACAGCACATGTGCACTACAGCACACAGATACTCCTGAGTGGGGTTTACATCCACTTTAATCCTGTGTCCCTTATTGTATGCTGTGCTACAAGGAAAGAATTGTTAATTTAGAAAATGTGTTTATCTATCAGCAGTATTTGAATCAAGATCCAATGTTTTCCTGTTCAAATATTTTGAAAAGGCCATAAATTTCATCGGGGTGTACTTACTTTTTACAATTTTATTTCATGTGTTTCACATTAGCAATTGAGACCGCAACATGGAAAGTGCAGTAACTCAGAGCAGCTAACCGGTATTGCGTTAATCTGGCTATAGTAAGTGAAATCTGGCTCCTGTGGGTTACTAGCATCTTCACATCATCCTTGTTATTGTACTGTCTTAATAGAACAAAAAAAGGTTACGTTTTGTACTGACCAGTTTTTTATTCTTGGCCTTGTTAGAAGATACAAAACCTGCTGTGTTATCCATGCAATTTTTACATATGGTAATATTGTCATATGTCTGTATTTGTATTTACTACAATATGACTTTCCAGTTACAGTTTTTACCAGTAATTGTAATACATTTATGCCATGTAGTTTCATTCACTTCTTAAATGGCAAAGCTGGTTGATGGACAGGCTCTGACCCAAACAGTTCACGTTACACATTTCTTAATCGATGTGCTTTATCCTACAAAGTGAAATAAACGTCTGCTGAATGTGTGGAAAAAAGAGGTTTAAAGTTTTACTCCATCCTAATTCTGTTACGATTTGCTTTGTTCACCAATCACTCTGATCCTCCTAGCAGGGGGACAAGACCCGGAGAATAAAACTGTCTGAGACTATAGATAAAAAGGCAATGAATTTTGCTTTCAAGGCAAAAGACGGTGCAGTCTATAAAAGAATGAAAACAGGAATAAAAGTACAGTATCTTTAACCTGTAGATGCATTGTACCTTTGTAAAGTTCGTACTGTATAACAAAAAAAGGAAATAACTATGATGTTCCAAAGGCTTTGTAATTGTATGACACTAGACTTTGAAAAAGGTCAGTGCTTAGAGACTGTCCAAAAACTTGACAAGAAAATAGATCAATTTATTCAGAATAGGGTTGAGTTCTCATTGTTTTTGTGATGACATAACAAACTTGTCATCGTGGCTTATGTGTGAAGTGACTTTTTATATTTCTACGTATGTAATTTTTGTTTCCTTTTATTTTTGTTACAGAGTTGCTCTTAGGACTTGGCAAAGAAGAAAATGTCAGGAGCAGCACTCCAAAGAAAAATACAGGAGATACTGTACAGTACACATTGCAGAAGGTACTTTTATCTCGCATAAACTTAAAGGGAAACCCTGATTTCCTTGTTTTGCAGAAAACTTTAAAGGCTAAGTTCACCTTTTAGGAAACAAATAATGAACAAACATTATTTCTGCAGAAAACAAAATGTGCATTTTTTTTTTTTTTTTTTTTTGCAGACTCTCAGTACAGCTGTCTACCCATACCTTCTGTATGGGCAGACAGTTTCTAAACAGTAGGAAGAATCCATGAACTATAAGCCATCTGCGGAGGACAGCACTTGTAGTTCATTCATTTACAGATTATTGTGAATGAATGACACTGCTGTGTGAGCTGCACTATTTTTGAGAAGAGACTGCAGGGAGAGGAGGCAGGGGCATGGAGGGAGTGGGGCTGCTGGAGCATGCTCTACCTTAGCCCTCAAATGGCGAGGGTGGGCTGCCTTGGGGGGGGGGGGGGGGTGCGAGCACCGCCGGCATGCAGGGTTGAATGGGAGCCATTCTCCCATCGATCGCGGAGGGGAAGAGAGCAGACGGCCACATTATCAGAGCGCGGAAACCTCGCCGTAACAGCATACAGCCCCGCCTCCTGGCCCGATACTTTGATAGACAGATCACACGTCCAATCCCAGGATGTGTGACATGTAACAAAGTCCCCGGGCCAGGAGGCAGGGCTGTATGTGATGGCGAGCGGCGGGAACACACGGCAATTAAAATGTAAGCTGTTACAGCGATGTCCCCGCTCTCTGATAATCCAGCCACCTGCACTCCTCTCGCTGAAATTTTGAGCCCTGTTATACCTTACACCCTAAATATGGTTTTAACCTGTAACATGCTGCTAAAGGTGAGCTTATCCTTTCCAAGAAAATGTTTCTGTATTTTCTATATTTAATGTTACCTGTAAATAGTGTGGAAGGGAGACCAACATATATAAGGGTTTTCCAGTTTAAAAATTGTGATTCAGCATCTTTCCCTGCCATGTAGCAACATTGGAGACTCTGAATTAAATAGCATCCCTGTATTATGGGCTTCTGACCTCCAGATACAATTTTAATTTCTTCCTTCAGATGCGTTGGTAAACCACAGCATTTAAAAAAAAAAAAAAAAACCTGCAATCAATCGCATAATGTGCTAGTATGCATCACATACTAGCACATTATGAAATACCTTAAAACAAAGCCCTCCAGTGATGCACTGTCTACGCTAACTGGGCTTCCATCTTCCCCGGTCTTCCTTCTGGGTTTGTGGGCTCCAGCTGTATAAGTGTCTGGGGCCGCAATGACGTCACTCATGATGCATGCATGTGGGAGCTCTCGGCTGCAGCACGGAGCTCTGAAGGTCTGGCGCGGTATGCTGTACCTTCAGAGCACATGCGCCATCAACATCACCGTCTGCATCCAGTGTGAATATCTTGTATATTACAAGACGTTAGATGTTTTTTACAATTTACATAAACCTGGCCATACGCTGGTTGAATTTTGTCCAATTCTGCAGTCAAAATTATTAGACACAAGCAGCCCTGTTGACACCATGTTGCTCAACAAAAGTCAACTGAAAAATCAAGGGAGTTAGCTCATAAATTTTGGCCGAACAATCACTGCATCCTGTCAGGTATTCTGATATCCTTGGGTACCTAGGCTTTTCAAATACAATAGCCAGCAGGGAAGATTCCTCAATCCAGAAAACTAAACGTGTATGGCTAGCCATAGTTATCTTTTAATATCTATGTAAATCATAGGCATGCACAGTCTATTGCATTAGGGTGTGCACCCCAAAGCTCAAACACACATGCTTGTGTGTGTATGTATATGTGTGTATGTGGCAGTGAAATTTTGACATTAATATTGAAAATATGAATGGTCATGCCAAAAAAAGCTGTCTTTTATTTAAGGATAGCAATCGCATGAAGCCATTTATTATCACATAGTTTTTTGGATCCTTTTTAAATCATAATAACAGCAATCACCCAAATAGCCCTGATAAAAAAGTTTATATATATATATAGGTTAATTTATATATTATATATATAGTTGTGCTCAATATAAGCCGAGGTTTGCATACCCTGGCAGAAATGTGTATGCCTCCCTCTGATCTGCCACCTTTGTCCACCATTGCAGTCTTGCAATCGTTAATGCCTCCTTGTTCCTCCTGTGCCGATCGTTGGATGTCCTGTGTCCCCCATTGCTGATCCTGCCGATCAGCGTGTAAGGCGCCATTACACATTCAAAAGCCGTGCCTCCTCCTCCTCTTCCGTGATAGGAGGAGTCAGTGTGCAGTGTTCCGCCTATCACGGACATCCTCTCATCCTCGTCCATGAGATGAGAATGACAGGACGTCCGTGATAGGCGGAACACTGCACACTGACTTACTGCTGGGAAAATTTGTGTTCCGCCTATCACGGACGGGGGGGAGGCGCAGCTTTTCAACACTGCCGTCTGTCTGCATGACACGCTGTTCATGTAGGCAGATGGCGCTGACTGGAGTATAAGCCGAGGGGGGGACTTTCAGCCCTAAAAAGCACTCCTCACCATGCAAAGCAAAGCCTTGGCCAGTCAGTACTGTTCAATCACTTAAAGGGGTTGTAAAGGTAAAAGTTTTTTCACCTTAATGCATGAAGGTGTGGAGTCCTTGCGGGGGGGAGCCGAGACAGCCACCGAGGGACCCCAGAAGACCAGGTTCAGGGCCACTCTGTGCAAAACCAAGCTGCACAGTGGCGGTAAGTATAACATGTTTGTTATTTAGTGATCCTTTAAATGGGTTGGAACTTGTAAACCCTCATGGTTTTTCACCTGAAAAACCTTCTGTAGTGCTGCAGCGCCCCCCAGTGCCTCAGTTTTACTTAGCTGAACCCGGTTTTCTTCTCCCCAGGGATGAGCACACCAGCTAGCTGGTGTCTCATGTACTGATTGATAGCAGCACAGCCATTGTCTCCCGCTGTTGTCAATCAAATCCAATCACGCGGGGGTAGGGCCGAGTCCTGCTTTCTATGGATGCAGAAGCAGGACTCGAGAGTGTGCCTGCACAGGTGTTCACGGAAGAAGAGCCCTTCTCTGATGTGGGAAGGACAAAAAACAGCGCCCTCTAAGTGCAGCAGGTCAAAAGTTTTAATTGTAAACAATAGATATGAATACACTCCCAAAAGAGTAGTATGTTCAGGCATGGAATATAGTTCATCTGCTCTGACTTCCGGGTGAACGCTGGCGTCGCTGGCTTAGATGCTGGCCGTCCTCCGGCCACACTGTTGGTTTTACAGCTTCCGGATGGCTGGAACAATAATCAGTGGTGCACACAGGCGGCATCACTTCCTGGTCCGGTTAGCGGGCGGTGTTTCGCGTTCGGAGCATGGGTGCTTCTCCCTCAGGCTTCACTGGTGACTGGTGGCCATCTTTGAATGGGGTTATTTTAAACACACACACTATACTAAACAGGCTCACGTAACGAGTAACCATGGCGACATAAGAACAATAATAATAATAGCAATACTACGCTATCACGGCTAAGACACTGCATTAACTAATAAATGGCTACTATTGGACCAGTAGGATCATGATTTATCTGTCAATGGTATATCTATGAAAAGATAGTGGTAATACTTTAAAATTTTTTAGAAATGATGAAAAATCTATTATTAAGTAAAAAAAACTTTGTTTATTATTGATTTTTTTTATCATTATTTTACATAATCACTAGATATTAATTAATTGGTTTTAATGAATACCTTTTTTATATTATATTGCCTAATCATTTGGGTTATATTTTACCGCATATAGATATGCATATAGAGGAGTAAGTACACCTGTATAAAACTTGTTGTATATAGGGAGAAATTATGTATGCAATATGATATATTGTATGATATGCCAAAACCTATTATTATTAATGTAAATTGAGATTAAATTTAGGATTTGGATTAAAATTAATGATGGAACTAAGATTTTCTAAGTCTAGCAAGCAACCATATTAATATAAATATAAATAATAAAAAAATATGTGATATAATACAAAAATACCACTATTTGTATATTAAATCAATAAAAATTTTAATTAAATAACTAAAAATTAAAAATACATACATATATACACACACCTGTGTGTGTGTGTGTGTGTGTGTGTGTATATATATATATATATATATATATATATATATATATATATATATATATATATATATATATATATATAATCTCTCTCTAGAGTGAAACCGATTAGAAAGGCTGAGAATTAACAAGGGTCATATGGGGATATTCAAGAAACTTATTAAAACATCTTAAATTCCTTTTAAAAATTACTCAAAAAAATTATAAACTAGTTACTAGAGAATATATTGTTATAATAATATTAAAGTGTTACTCTGATAGAGTATATCGATTTTAATGCCTTCATTGAGGCCGCCTGGCAATAAGGAATCCAAGGAATAAATACATTTATTTTCTCTCTTGCATAGTCTTTTATAACATTCAGCAGTAGGAAATGTTTTTGGAATGGCTTCTATAACCCAAACACGTAATCCTAAGGATGACTGTTTGTGAAATTCTTTGAAATGCTGTTTATGCTGTTCAATGCTTTGAAACACTGTTTATCAATGCCCTTTTCTACAAGATTCTGATGTTCCCCAAACCGTTTTCAAAGTTATAATAGTAACTAAAACATATAAAATTAAATGTAACAATCTAAAAAAAAATAATTCCAAAGTGCTATAATGGTGGGAACCTCCCAACTAAAAAGTTGTTGTACTTGAAGTTAATGTGTATGGCAAATATATATAGGAGGGGTTTCCACTACCCCTGATAAGTTTCATTTTATACAGTATGTCTTATTTTCAGTTTGATGTGTATTATTTCTTTTTCGTACATCACGGGACACAGAGCCACAGTATTTACTGAATGGGTTAGATAGGTACCTCTAGGTGATGGACACTGGCACACCCTAGACAGGAAGTTTAGCTCCCTATATAACCCCTCCCCTTACTGGGAGTACCTCAGTTTTTTCGCCAGTGTCGAAGGTGTTGGTCACGAGTAAAGACGTGCTGTGCTGAGCTCCGCTGGAGAAACTTTGCTGGGGCAGGCCATGCAACCGGATCCATTCAAAGTGTCTTTTCCAGGCCAAATTGAATGGTACCCGGGCCTCGTGCCTGAAGAAACAAGGTTTTACCTGTAAGGCTTCCCTTTCTAGAGAGCTGGACCCCGGGATCCAGTGTTTGTTTGTTTTTTTTCAGCCATATTATCCTGGTGGAGTGCTTTACAGTGGAAGTGAAGAAAAAACTGCGCTATACCTTAATCAGTGAGAAAAAGCTGCTAACATTCAAACAAAGTCCAAAGCAATAAACAAAAAATAATGTAGCGCTATTATATAAACACAGTGAAGTCAAAGTGTATACCAATGAAGGTGTGCACATAAAATAAAACTATGAATACCTCCAAAATAGTGAATATATGAAGGATAATCGCATGTGTCATGCGACCACTCCTAAAGCCCCATACACATGGTCAGAAAATCCGACCACCAAATCCATCGGATTTGGTCCGACGGATTTAGTCCGACACTGGTGTTGCATACACACGGTCGGACAAAGTTGTCGGAAAATCCGATCATTCTGAACGTGGTGATGTTTGTTGCCTACGACGGGACTACGTAGAGGCTAGTAGCCAATAGCTTTGGTCTTGTAATGTGATCTGAGCATGCGTGGCACTTTGTCCGTCGGAATTCGCTACACACGATCGGAATTGGTGTGATCGGACTTTGTTGTCGGAATATTTATAGAGCAGGAGATAGAACTTTGTCCGTCGGACAATCCGATGGAAACTGTCCGATGGTGCCTACACACGGTCGGAATTTCCGACAACAATGTCCGATAGGACAGAATCCATCGGAAAATCCGACCGTGTGTATGGGGCTTGATGGAAAACAAATGGATAAAATGTTTATTTGCATCATACATAAAAATAGACGTGAAAATAAAACGAGATCTCGAGAACATATAAAGGAACAGCAATGTGAGAAACACGAGATAGCTGGCCCGACGCGTTTCGACTGTATCGGTCTTCTACTGGGGCATATCTACTGTGGCCTTAATCGCATCTTCACAAAGTGGAAGAAAACGCATTAGGTCCCCTTCTACCACCCAGGACCTCAAACAGAGGAACTCTGGGAAAGGGGAGATGAATCCCCCTCAGGGGACCGGGATGAGACTGATGACTCCTCTTCTGAGGAATCAAGTGGGGAAGGACCCTCTTCAGCTTCACAGGCTGAGAAATTGCTGGTGCATTCTCTTACTGAAATAGTTTGCTCCACTTTAAAGTTACCCGTAACTGAGTCGGTTGAAAAGCCCACTTTTTCTTTGGGTTCACTGAAGCCTCCTCAAGCTGTGCATGCTTTTCCTATTCATTGCTAGAAAAGCTTATTTATTCTGAGTGGGATCAGACAGATAAACATTTTTTTCCCTCCTAAAAAGTTTTTAACACTTTATCCTATGGAGGAAAAATTTACAAAGATGTGGGGTATACCAGCAATTAACGCTGCTATATCCTCTGTAAATAAAAGTTTGACTTGTCCTGTTGACAACGCTCAAATGCTTAGGGATCCAACTGATAAAAAATTTGAATTTCTGTTAAAAAATGTTTTTCTTTGCAGTTTCAGTAGCTCAACCTGCAGTGGTGGCAATTGGGGTATGTCAATCCTTGAGAGATCACTTGAAACAGGTGCTCAAGGTTTTCCCTGAACAGCAGGCCCAGGAGTTAGCCGAGCTGCCAGCGGCTTTGTGATTTGCAGTTGACGCAATCAGATTCTATCTTTCAGACCTCTCACCTTACGCTTGGGTTGGTGCATATGCGTAGAATCTTATGGTTGAAAAATTGGTCAGCCGAAGCGCCACGCAAAGAGCTCCTGGCTGGTTTCCCTTTCTGTAAGGCTGTTTGGGGAGGATTTGGACAATTGTATCCAAAAAATCTCAAGTGGGAGAAGTACCCTTTTCTTAGTTAAGAAAAGGGATAAACGTCCCTCATTTAAAGGGGCTCTTTCTCCAGTGCCAGGGGCAAGAGCCTCCAGGCAATCGCGACGGCCTCCACCGTCAGGTTCAAGAGGTAAAACTCAGAGTCAACCCCAGGGACAAAAGAAGTCCTGGGGGAGGAAATCTACAAGACAGAATGCTAAAGCCTCTTTATGAAGGGGAACCCCTACTCGTTTGAGTGGGGGGAAGACTGGTACAGTTCTCAAGGGTCTGGCAGGAGGATTTTCAGGACAGATGGGTGATCTCCACAATAACTCTAGGTTACAAACTAGAGTTCCGAGAATTCCCATCTCCTTGTTTCCTCAGATCAAATGTTCCCAAAGGACCCAGAGAAAAAGAAGTCTCTCTTTCAAGCGTTGGAGGGACTTTTGTCGCAAAAAGTAATCATGGTGGTTCCCATGGAAGAGCAGGGGTTGGGGTTTTACTCAAACCTTTTTATGGTGCCAAAGCCAAATGGAGATGTCAGACGCATTCTAGATCTTTAAGATCTAAACCGGTTCCTAAAAATGTGATCTTTTTGCATGGAATAAATCCGATCGGTAGTCTCCATCCTACAAGGAGGAGAACTTCTGGCATCAATAGACATCAAGGATGCATACCTGTATGTACCTATTTTCTGAAATATCTGCATTTCAAAGTGGAAAAACGTAATTTTCAATTTGTAGCTCTACCTTTTGTTCTAGCTACTGCACCTCGGGTGTTTACAAAGGTCCTGGCCCCTCCTCTGGCCAGATTAAAGGCCCAGGGTATAACGATTATAGCTTACCTAGCAACCTGCTCTTAATAGACCGGTCGGTAGCCCACTTAGACAAAAGCTTGGTCACCGCAGTCAGCTACCTGGAATACCTAGGTTGGGTCCTCAACCTAGAGAAGTCTTCTTTAAAACCAGTAAGAAGACTAGAATACTTGGGTCTGGTTATAGATACAACCCAGAAGAGGGTGTTTTTACCCCAGGCAAAAATCGGCGCCATAAAGGAGCTGGTTCAGGTAGTCAGGGCAAAGAAGGGTCCTTCTATTTGCCTTTGTATGAGGTTGTTGGGAAAGATGGTGGCTTCATTCGATGCAGTTCCCTATGCTCAGTTTCATTCGAGACTGCTGCAAAACAGTATCCTGTCTGCCTGGAACAAGAAAGTCCAGGCGCTAGATTTTCCGATGCGAATGTCGCCAATAGTGCGTCAGAGCCTCAGTTGATGGTTGGTACCCGAGAATCTGCGGAAAGGGAAATCCTTCCCAGTTACCTGGAAGGTGGTAACAGATGCCAGCCTTTCGGTTCTGGAAGAGACGACTGTCCAAGGGAAATGGTCCAAAACCGAGAGGACCTTACCCATCAACATTCTAGAGATTCAGGCAGTGTACCTAGCCCTAAAGGCCTGGACATTCAGGTTGCAGGGTTGTCCTGTCAGGATCCAATCCGACAATGCCACAGCAGTGACTTATATCAATCCCCAAGGGGTCACCAAGGGGGCACCAGGAGTCGTGCAGCCCAGGGAGAAGTAAACCAGATCCTAACCTGGGCAGAAAAGCATGTGCCTTGCATATCGGCAATCTTCATTCCAGGGGTAGAGAACTGGCAGGCTGACTACTTAAGTCACCAGCAGTTGTTGCCGGGGAATGGTCTCTTCACCCCGACATCTTCCTGGCTATATGCCAAAGATGGGGGATCCCGGACGTAGATCTGTTTGTGTCCAGGTTCAACAACAAGATCGACCAAACTTTGTGTCCAGAACAAGGGATCCACTCGCATGCCGAACAGATGCATTGGTGACCCCGTGGGATCAGTTCTCACTGATTTATGCATTCCCTCCTATTCTGCTGCTACCACGACTTCTTCGCAGGATCAAGCAGGAAAATAAGTCGTGCTTCTGGTGGCCCCAGCGTGGCCCAGAAGATCTTGGTATGCAGAAATAGTAAAGATGGCGGTAGGGCCCACATGGACCCTACCACCATGTCCAGACCTGCTATCGCAGGGACCAGTGTTCCATCCTACCTTACAAATGCTAAATTGAATGGTTTGGCTATTGAAACCCACATTCTGAAGAATTGTGGGCTTTCAGGCTCAGTAATATCTACCTTAATTAATGCAAGGAAGCCAGCTTCCAGAGTCATTTATTATAGAGTCTGGAAGACATATGTTTCCTGGTGGGAATCCAGGGGTTGGCATCCCAGAAAGTATGTCATAGGTAGAATCCTTGCTTTTTCTGCAAATTGGGTTAGAGATGAAGCTGGTCTTCATCTCTTATCAGTATTGTTTCAACGTCCGCTTGCTTCGCATTCTTTGGTCCGAAGCTTTATACAGGGGGTAACGCGGCTTAATCCACCGGTTAGAGCACCCCTGAACCCTTGGGACTTGAATTTAGTTCTGTCGGCATTACAGAAACAGCCTTTTGAGCCGATATGACATATTCCCTTGGTCCTTTTGACAAGGAAGCTAGTTTTTCTGGTAGCCATTTCCTCTGCAAGAAGGGTATCAGAATTGGCATCTCTTTCTTGTAAAGAGCCATATTTAATTATTCACAAGGATAGAGTAGTATTGCGTCTTCAACCTAGCTTTCTACCGAAGATGGTTTCTAAACCAGGATATTGTTCTGCCTTAATTTTGTCCAGAACCCTGTTCTACGGAAGAAAAGTCACTACATTCTCTGGATGTATTGAGAGCGGTCAAAATCTATTTAGAGGCGACTGCCCAGGTTCGAAAAACTGATGTTTTGTTTGTGTTGCCTGAAGGTCCTAGAAAAAGGACAGGCAGTGTCGAAATCTACTATTGCTTAGTGGATTTGGCAAGTAATTATTCAAGCTTATGGTTTAAAGTTCCACCTTTTCAAATCAAAGTGCACTCCACTAGGGCTGTTAGTGCTTCGTGGGCAGTGCATTTTCAGGCCTCCATGGCTCAAATCTGCAAGGCCGCAACTTGGTCTTCAGTCCATACATTCACCAGATTCTATCAGGTGGAGGTGAGAAGGCATGAGGATATCGCCTTTGGGCGCAGTGTGCTGCAGGCAGCAGTATAAGGTCCTCAGGTCTGATTGCACCCTACTTTTTGTTTGTGTCTCCCTCCCCTCAGATAGCATTGCTCTGGGACATCCCATTCAGTAAATACTGTGGCTCTGTGTCCCGTGATGTACGAAAAAGAAAATAGGATTTTTATGACAGCTTACCTGTAAAATCCTTTTCTTCGAGTACATCACGGGACACAGAGGTCCCTCCCCTCTTCTAATACACGTATAGTGCTTTGCTACAAAACTGAGGTACTCCCAGTAAGGGCACTGATGGGCATTGATTGACATCACTGATTGGCAGCACTAGGGAGCTAAACTTCCTGTCTAGGGTGTGCCAGTGTCCATCACCTAGAGGGACTGCCTACATGCGGCACTGATTGGAAGCACTGACCGGCGGCACTGATTGGCACTGACAGGCGGCACGATCAATGTGACTCAATGTGAAACTCCCCCTCTACTCTGTCAGTGCTTCCAATCAGTGCCAGTGGGCAGATCTTGGGAGACAGCCAGCATGCGGCTACACCAACACTGCATGGGGTATTAGGGTGTGCCCAGGCCTATGATGTAAATTATTGCAGAAGTTTGCATTATCCTTTCTCATATATAAACATTTTAAACTACTCATTGATGCAGACCATGTTAGATGAACACAGAGATTGTCAGTTACAGACATGGTGACAAACAGGTGTGGAGTTGCACACATTTGTCAGCTTCTATTCTTGGGTGATTTTTTTGGATGGGTAAAATGTTATTACATCTATGGTACAATAAGCCATGTTGACCATCACAAATTATCCCACTTTTGGACATACTGAACTGAATGGGTTAACTGGGATGAGGGTGGTGGGAATCATGTTGGTAGTGGTTTAATTTTATAAGCAACATTTTCAGACAATATTGGGTCCTACATTTTTATTTTACAAATGATGTCATAGATCTAGGGTTTCCAACATCAGTCCTCAAGTACTCCCCAACAGGCCATCTTTTTTGATATTTTATCCATTGGTATTAACCTTACCCAGCACCTGGGTAAGGTGAAGAAAATCCTGTAAACATGACCTGTCCGAAGTTCATGCGGACAGAGGTTGGGAACCCCTGCCAAAGGCACTTTGTTCTATCTATCTACTGTATCTGTCAGTGGACATTCAATACTCCAAATGTATTTTCTTATCATGCATCACGGGTCACAGAGCCATAGTAGTTACTATGTGGGTTATAGACCACCTTCAGGTGATGGACACTGGCACACCCTAAGACAAGAAGTCCACTCCCTATATAACCCCTCCCACTACTGGGAGTACCTAATTTTTTTCGCCAGTGTCTAAGGTGTTGGTCACGAGTGAAGATGTGCTGTGCTCCACTGGAGAAATCTTTGCTGGGGCTAGCTATGCAGCCAGATCCATTCAAAGTGTCTTTTAGGCCGAATTAAATGGTACCCGGGCCTCGTCCGAAGAAACAAGGTTTTGCCTGTAATGCTTCTCTTTTTAGAGAAGGCAGCAGTATATAGTCACTTGGTGCCCTACTTTTGTTGTGTCTCCCTCCCTTCAGTTGGCATTGCTATGGGACATCCCACATAGTAACTACTATGGCTCTGTGTCCCATGATGTACGATAAGAAAATAGGATTTTTAAAATAGTTTACCTGTAAAATCCTTTTTTTTTAAGTACATCACAGGACACAGAGGTCCCTCCCTTCTTTCTGGTATACACGTGTATTGCTTTGCTACAAAAACTGAGGTACTCCCAGTAGTGGGAGGGGTTATATAGGGAGTGGACTTCTTGTCTTATGGTGTGCCAGTGTCCATCACCTGAAGGTGGTCTATAACCCACATAGTAACTACTATGGCTCTGTGTCCCGTGATGTACTTCAAAGAAAATGATTTTACAGGTAAGCTGTTTTCAAAATCCTATTTTAGCATACAATTTATCTATCAATAGTAGATCTTTCTCCGGTGTTTCTCAGTTGTTAAGAACTTTTTTTTTTTCCATAGTAGATTTTACAGAAAACAGTGAGTTGTTTCACACTAAACCCAGGCAGTAATTGCATATCTAGAGACCCGTGTAGTGTCTTCCGTTTATTTACAGATAATGTCGTGGAAGAAGTACAGCAATTTAGAGCAAATGATTTGATTGCTTGTACTCAAACAAATGCCATATGGCCAGGTAATGAATGCTGTCATCTTGTTATTATGGAATGACAAACATCATGTTAGCATAATAACATACTGAACAGGAAATGCTCACTTTCATTTATGTAAAGGTGGAGTGAGTAATTGGAATTATTTGAGTACTGCAGTTTGGACTGTCACCTGGTTGTTCTAAGTTATCATCTTTATATCCCAACTCTAATTTTATTTGCCAGGTATAAATTTTCATCTCTGCAGATGTAAAATGCTACATTGCAAAGAACGGGTCTAAGCCCAGAAGGCATGTTCTATTTCCTTTTAATCATCTTGACTAACTTGCAGTGTATAACATTATGCACATAGATAAGGAAAACATTCATACAAATTTAAAACACCAATAGCTTAAGGGGACAGTACTGTGCACTAACGATTCTGTTAGTTTTGAAGAATATGCTGTCACATGATTTCAAGGGAGATGAAATATCAGAATAATATTTCAGGGGCATTATGCTTCTTTTTTAACATCTAACTTTCAGTCTTTGTTCCTAACCAAAATAAAGCACAAAACAGACAAGGCATCTTATGCTTATATTTCTTATTCTAAGCATTTCACTTTAAAAACAGTTATAGTATTTATCGGCGTATAACACGCACCCTAATTTTAAGAGGGAAGTTTCAGGAATTTTTTTTTTTTTTTAAATAAACTACTTTGAAGCAAATTAAGGGTCAGTGCCCATCAATGTCCATCTGCAGCCTGATCGATGCCCATCTGCAGCCTGATCGATGTCCATCTGCAGCCTGATCGATGCCCATCTGCAGCCTGATCGATGCCCATCTGCAGCCTGATCGATGCCCATAATGCAGCCTGATCGATGCCCATAATGCAGCCTGATCGATGCCCATAATGCAGCCTGATCGATGCCCATAATGCAGCCTGATCGATGCCCATAATGCAGCCTGATCGATGCCCATAATGCAGCCTGATCGATGCCCATAATGCAGCCTGATCGATGCCCATAATGCAGCCTGATCGATGCCCATAATGCAGCCTGATCGATGCCCATAATGCTGCCTGATCAATGTCCTCATTGCTGCCTGATTAATGTCCTCATTGCTGCCTGATTAATGTCCTCATTGCTGCCTGATTAATGTCCTCATTGCTGCCTGATCAATGTTCTCAATGCTGCCTGATCAATGTCCATCTGCAGCCCATCAATGCAGCCTGAATAATGCAGTTTTTTTAGCCCAATTTGCAGCCTCACCATCTCTCATCAAAGCAGCCTGAACAGCAGCTCCTGTGATAGACTGAACACTGATCCAATGCTGGTGGCGGGACTGTGTGTGTGTGAGACTGAGAGGAGATGACGGCTCTGTGAATTCCGGCGGCGCTCATCCCCCCTCCTTCCCCTCCGAGGTACGCTGTCGGCGTATAACACGCACCCCTGATTTGCCCCCTATTTTCAGGGGGGAAAAGTGCAGGTTATACGCTGATAAATACGGTACTTGTATTAGTTCTTTTTTGCAGTTCAATTTTATACATTTTACACACACTTCAAAGATCTTTTATTGTCTGCCATTTTCTACAGAATGTAGAGGTATCTTGAAGGAGTTAGTAGGGGAAAAAAAGTTTTTTTTGTTGTATGTTTGTTTTTTATTTTATTTTTCTCAGTGTTTGTAAACCTAAAATCAACATGTACTCTTACACCTATCGGATCATACTACATGTTACCCCCATATTTAGGGTATAACATGTTAAGCATCTGTCCCCTCTCTTCCCCCCACCCTTGTAACAGTGGGCTGAGAACTCCTTACTGTCACTATTCAAAAAGAGCCTTGTGAATAAATTAACTACCTTTGCGGCTGACGGCTTGTAGTTCTCAATGAACTACCAGGGCACTGATGAATGCGCTAGGTAGTTGATAAGGCTATATTTATACCTACCTCACTTATATGAAGTGAGTAAACCTTTGTCTATGTAAGAATTAAAAACGAACGATAACAGTGCGAAAAGATAAACAATTACATTTATTTATACAGAAAATAAACGTTAGAATAAATAGAAATTACCAAATATCTCTAGTGATGTTATACATCCAGTGATGCCAGTCTACACAGATAGTTATTGCAAAAAGGAGATATGGTTACAATTGACATACACATGCTATCAAGGTAAGGCAACTCCTAGGATAGAAATAGTTAATAGAAAAAAAGACATAGAGATATTACAGATACATTACCTAAACAGCCCTTATGTTACCATGCTTGCGGGGGGGGGGGGGGGCACACCAAGAGGAAGAGACCGTGTGTAGATCTCTGTACTGTCTTTTATGCCCCTATTCTCACCAATCCAAGTTCCCACCCCACTAGGGCATTGTCATTGGTCTAGAGTTGCTCACATAAGCATTGGCTACCTCTGAAGCCTCCTAAATGTTCATTGGTTCATAGTTGCCTCAAATTCTGATTGGCTGTAATTTCAAGCCCAGTTAAACATCATGCTTCCCACCTAATCTCTGGTGCCAGTCTGTCTGCCTTAAAACAGTTAGCCCTCTTTGATATAAAATAAATTAGCATTTCAAGGACTTGTGATCAGGTAGAGCCATTATGTCTGAAATGGCCCTCTATACGAACAATAGGGTAATGCAGACAGCAGATCAAACCCGTTGGTGTTTTTGAGATACCAAAAACAGTAAATAGGCCCACCTTCTAATACACAGGTTCCTATAAAACCTACATATATATATATATATATATATATATATATATATATATATATATATATATATATATATATACATACATACACACACAAAACAGGACATTGTAATCTAATTAGAAAGTCCTCACAATGGTACCCTTGAAGCTCCTTGATATAAATATGAATATTCAAAATCTCCACCACAGTCCCCCCTGAAGTTCATTCTTGAACTTATGTCCTCCTTCAATGATTTTGTACCCACCCACAACAGCCCAGACGTCACGACCCTTCCCCACCACCACCACGGCCTCCTCTTCCTTTATTTTTTTTTTTAACAGAGATGTTTTATTGATGACAAAACAGGGTTACAGATATGGTACATTAGAAAAGCAGTATTATTCAGATACAAACATTGGGAACATAAGGAGTTTACTCAGTACATCACTTCAGAACAAGATACAATACATGGAGAGCGCGTTTATCCCTCCCTATCTGTATTACAGGTTAAACTAAGTTAATCATACACCCCATCTGGTATATCTGCCGGATATCTTAGCTGATTATCAGTTCCGGGCGAGGGGGGGGGGGATAAGGATCAGGGTCTAGTGATAAGGAGAGGGGGCAGCTGATCAAGCAGGTGCAGGGGGTGTCAGAGAACCAACACAATTTACTCAGCCGTGTGCATCTATCCACCTAGCCCAGACTTTGTCAAATTTTACCGGGCACTGTCTACTTTCATAGGTGAGCCTGTATAGAGGGAGTACAGCATTGATGGAATGACACCAGGATTCATGAGTCGGAGGGTCAGTTGACTTCCATTTCAGGAGAATTTATCTTCTGGCATAAAAGAGAGAGAACATGAGGAATAGCTTAGTGTATCTGTCCCCCTGGACCTCCTCCAAGTAACTGAGGAGGAGAGTCAAGGGGTCCCGAGGTACCCGGGTGCCCGACATTCCTGTCAGGTCATCGGCCACCTGGGTCCAGTAGGGAAGAAGTTTGGGACAAGACCAAACCATATGGAAGAATGATCCCACGTCCTGTCCACATCTGGGGCAGAGCGGATCACGCAGTGGGAATATCTTAGCCAATCTTTGCGGGGTGTAGTAGGCCCTGTGTAGGAATTTTAGTTGGATAAACCTGTCACGTGAGGCTATCATTGTCGGGATGTAGGTGGGTACGCAGTCTTCCCATATTTCGTCGTCCAGGTTCTCTGTCGGCTTTCCATTTGTCAAAGGATTTGGTCAGTTTGGCATCATGAGCTACCGTCAAGTATAAGTAAATAGAGGACAGGGGTCGGCCCATAGTGCTGGAGGTCAGAAGACGCTCAATTGAGTCTATTTCCATGGTTATGGTTTGGGGGAACTGGGACTTGAAGGCGTGCCGCAGCTGCCAATATCCAAAGGCCCAAGTCTGGGGGAGAGCATACGAGGATCTCAGGTCCTGGAAGGAGACTATATTGCCCCATTTGGTTATGTGTTTCAAGGTAAGTATTCCCCTCATGGCCCATTCCGAGGGGTTCGGAAGTGAGTGGAAGTGGGGCATTAGGGGATTGCCCCATAGAGGCGTGTTCGGGGACACATGGAAGGGTTTTTGATATACCCTTCTTGCATCCTGCCACGCCTGTATGGTTGTTTTCATGGGGGTGGTGACTACAGTGTCTGCCCGCTTACCTCTGAACGCCAAATTACTAAGTGCTGCGTATGAGCCTAGAATGGCTGCCTCTAGTCTAACCGCCGGGTTCTGCCCGGGCTGGAAGAACCACCACCTGACCGTTACCAACACAGCCTCCTCTTCCTTTCTTGAACATGCCGAAACTTCTCGAGGTAGGCTTGAGACCGCAAAGAAGAGCGGAACTCCAAAATTGATGGCGGGGTCCGAGCATATCTAGTCCTGTAAATACGGTGTAATGTTTGTAACGATTGGATCGGACTGCGAGACAGCAATATTCAGCATGGTGAAGGAAAGTTCAGGAGAGTCTTATTCTTGACACATTTGTCTCAAGAAATTACTTGGTGGTCTTCCGGTGGTGGTTGGATGGGCCTCCGGACAGTCGTGCATAAATACAAAAAAGGAAGAGAATGTCAGTGTACAGGTATTGGAGGAATGCCAGACAGGAACAGCGGGTTGGCCATTAAGACTAAATACTTATAAGGGGTGTATTATGGAGGAGTAAAGTGGGCTCCCCACAGGGAACAGAGTCCGAGCAACAGCCAGTATCATCCATGGCCCTTGATGGTAGGGATAGTCAACACTGCCTGCTATTGTCAGGTCCCTGGGTTCACCACACCTGCTCACGGGGCTCAGGTTAAAGCAGTAGGCAGACTAGGGGAGGTAGAATTACATTCACACATAAAAACGTGTAAAGGCAGAAACGGTAAAGCCTTACAATTCACAGCTCATCTCTGATATTCAAACAAAAGTTACAGAAGACTAATACATTTACTTTTAAAGATATAGAAGAAGTTAGAACATTATCAGCTAATGGACTGGTACCATCACTTAAAGTAATTAAAGATAAAATATGATACAAAGAAAGTAGGAACGAGAAAGAAGAGGGGAAAAAAAAGCAAAACAACAAACATACAGGTTTAATGCTGCTTCAACCCAGCACATTTATAAAAACAAACGAATAATATATAACTGTCCTGAAAAATTATTATAAAGTACCTTGAAAAATAATACTTTGCAGCTGTTGTAGCAGCAACTTGGCAAATAAAAAATAAATAAAAAAAGAGGTACCGTATATACTCGACTATAGGCCGTCCCGAGTATAAGCCGAGGCCCCTAATTAACCACAAAAAAATGAGAAACCTGCATTGACCCGTGTATAAGCCGAGGGTACAAAATGCAGCAGCTACTGTAAGTGGAAAAGAGGGCCAGCAATGCCCATCTGCAGCTGCCTGTCCCCTGTACAGACCCCCCCCCCCCGTGTCCCCATTACAGCCTACCTGTGCCGGTCTTCGGTCCCCGCTCTCCGGTCTTCGGTCCCCGCTCTCCGGTCCTCGGTCCCCGCTCTCCGGTCCCCGCTCGCCGCTCTCCGCTCGGTCCCCGCTCGCCGCTCTCCGCTCTGTCCCCGCTCGCCGCCATTGCAAAATTAAAAAGCCGCGCCTCCTCCTCGTCCTCGTCCGTGATAGGAGGAACACTGTTTTCCCAGCAGTCAGTGCGCAGTGTTCCGCCTATCACGGACGCCCTCTCATCCTCGTCCATGAGATGAGAATGACAGGGCATCCGTGATAGGCGGAACACTGCACTGCTGGGAAAATTAGTGTCCGCCTATCACGGACGGACGGGCGGGAGGAGGCGGCGCGGCTTTTTAAAACTGCCGTCTGTCTGCATGACACACTGTTCATGTAGGCAGACGGCAGTGACTTGAATATAAGCCGAGGGGGGGACTTTCAGCCCTAAAAAATGGGCTGAAAATCTCGGCTTATATTCGAGTATATACGGTAACTCCACTCCCATATTAGTGATCAACAGGTGAACAGGATCACAGTCACTAAAAATGTACAAGTCGGTTACAAAAAAATATTTAAAAAAAGGGAGAGAATAAAACAATGGTTGCCAAAAACTTTTAGAATTTTGTCAAACCTGACTGTACTTTATTGCTCAAAAAATGTTTTTAGAGGCTTTTTCCCACAATAACAAAAAGAAAAATATAGTTCTAGGGTCCTCTTTTAAATGTGCACAATACTCTACATCAGTCTCTTAATAGCTACCCACATCAGGACACCAACAGGGTGGAGTTTACTAAAGCTGTGGCCCTAAGACTGTACCTGAATGAACTTGTCCCACTAAGAAACCTTCATTGGAGATATTTGGATTGACCTCTTTTGATCTTGAGATCTCCCAAATTGTCCACTTCACTCCTCCTAAGACATCCTGATTTCCAGCTCCCTTGTTACCTCCCCCCATGCTCAACATCAGGACTGCTCCAGAACCTCTGGAACTCCCCCTCCCCAATATGTCCAGCCAGGCCCTACCCTTTTCACACATAGGTGATCCCTAAAAAAAACTTTTATTCCGGGAAGCCTACCCTGCCTCCACCTAAAATGTTACCTCAGCCAGCTCCATATTCCCAGCCGCTATTATTTTTGTACCACTCTCCTCTCCTTAGATCATAAACCCCTTGAGCAGGGCCCTTCTATTCACACCCTGCACAGACTGTTGGCACTATCTAAATTATGTTGCCCAAACTGCCCAAACTACCCAACTACCTAACTTTTAACTCCTCCCCAAATCCCAACGGAAGTTTCAGTAGGTGTAAGGGGATGTCAGGTTTGCTATAAAACCTTTCTTCAGGGGTGATTGGGGTACAAATATAAAATATGGACCAATCAGCGCAAGTGCAAGCTGAACACAAAAAGGTAAATCACAAATCCTTCACAATATGATATAAAAAGAAAAATGTGCAGCGCAAACAATCAAATAACATAAAAGTTCATATCCAGAAGATACGGAGTGATGTGGATGAGAACACCCGGTGACTGTAAATCATGAATCAAATTTTTTTTAGTGATAAATCCTCCACCATACGAATAAGGTACTCTTACCAGGTGTGCTATACAAAAGCGCATGGACCCAATCAGGGATAAGCATGAGACTCCGTTCCAACCAGGATGCAATCTGAGGCTGTATGATGACCAGGAAACCAAGGATATCTTTAAATTGAAGATGCAGCTTCACGCAAGATTTGATCCACCATGGACAGTATTGATACAGGTATATTCCCCAGAATGAAAAAGGAAGGATGCAATCTAAATGCAAATTGTAATCTTCTTTTATTTAAAAAGCAAACAAACAGAGTAAAAAAGTACTCGCATGGGAGTAGCGCGATGTGTATGCACTCTGAGGCATACAAGCCTCGAAGGATCTGACTGGTGCAGAAAACACTAAAGCGCAGTGTAAAAAGCCTCTATGGCTCAAGATGATGCACAGACACTGTAGCAAAATTAAAAGCAACAACACTTGTAGAGTTCAAAGGAACCGCGGTGTGTAGCCGCTGTATACAATGTTAGGACACGGGTGACGCGGTAGCTCCTCCCCCGTGCGCACGTTACATCCTATGGACTTGATTTGATTCATGATTTACAGTCACCGGGTGATTGGTGTACAACCCGGTGTTCCTGCTATATCCATGCCAAGGGCAATAGGAGATGTACAATAGACTCCCGAGGTAGTGTACCCTGCTGAGTACCATTTAACCTGATGCTGAAAACAGTGCATCATTGCATCAGTGCATCATTAGACATGTCATACCAGCACCATTACCCTGGTCTCCGGTCTCAAGTATTTTTAACTTGTCCCCATGTTGATGAGGACAAGGGCCTCATCCCCACAACCCTTGCCCGGTGGTTGTGGGGATCTGCGGGCGGGGGCTTATGGAATCTGGAAGCCCCCCTTAACAAGGGGACCCCCAGATCCCGGCCTCCCCCCCTGTGTGAAATGGTAAAAGTGACAAAAGTGTTAAAAATGACAGGAGACGGTCTTTGACAATTCCTTTATTAAAGTATTTTTTCTTCTGGTCTTCTTCCTTCTTCCTTTCTTCATCCTTTGGTTTCTTCATCTTCTTCCTCCATCTTCTTCTTCCTCCGATCCGCTTCTTCTTGCTCCGGCGTTCCCGTCCGGCATCTTCCTCCATGGCGTCTCTTCTTTATCGGGCCGCTCCGCGCAATGGGAGACTCCCGCTGTGTGACGCTTCTCTTCTTCTGACAGGTCTTGTATAATGGAGGCCGGGGCCACCCGGTGACCCCGCCCCCCTCTGATGCATGGAACCATGCAGCCCCATTGCGTAGATATCACAGTCAATTTGGGTACTATCCTATCAGACTCTACTGTGTTACACCCTGGAGTCCATCTTGTTCTGATGATTTGAGTCTGGACAGCCTCAGATGACTGGTACTGATGAGTACTGGAGAAAGGAAGGTGTTGTGCTATGGGAAAAGGCAACAATGCTGGCACAGGAGGGGGTCGTGTCTAATGGATGTTTTCTGTCATTTAGTAGCTCCCTGCCCTTATTGGAGGTATGGGCATATAGCTACACAAACAGTCTGCAGGAGCCTGCCATTACACCCACAATCTGCATTTATTTTAATTTTTTTGTAAAGGTCAACTTATCATTTAAGCTTGTAAAAAGCTTTCCTAAAGAGACTGTCTACAAATCAAGAAGTTGCAAATCAAGTCAAGAGACAAAGAAAAATCTAGTATTTTAAATACTTACGTACAGTTTTTTCCCATTCCATAAATTATTTTTCATTCACTTTCAGTGTGCCTCTGAACTTCCCTCAATTCCTTAGCGCGGCCCCTTCCTCCTTGCACGTCATCTTCTGGGAGTGCCTAATTTGCCTCGCTGCATAACCTTTTAAGTTTCTTCTTATTTCTTGTTGGACTTGTGTACAAATCTCAATAGCTGTAATTACATTTACTGTCGACACATAAGGTAAGGAGTCAGAACAGTGACTCATCCCTGTTACACTACCCACATTTTCATTCAGAGGCAACATTTGCAGTGCTTTCTCTTAAAAAAAAATTTGAGTGTTCTGATAATTTCTCATGTATTAAATTAATATTTTTAAAAGAAATATCATATGTATCTGACCCAAAATTATTAGTTTGTCTTTAATTAAAAATTTGAGACATAATTGAAATTAAAGTGATTTGTAAAGTCTCGTCTTTTTTTTTTTTCTATAAAAATAACAAACATGTTATGCTTTTCTGCTCTCCCTCCTGTCGAGAGACCCCAAAGCAGCTTGCTATGAGGGCACCCAAGCTGAGTCACAGCACCCTCTGTCCATTTAGACACAGAGCCCCAACCCGGCTCCGCCACCTCTCTCCCCTCATTAGCTAGCTGACTTTGATTTGCGGCAGCCTATGGCGTCGCTGCTATGTCTCAGCCAATCAGGCAGGAGAATCTCAGACGGCTGAGACACTCGTGGACATCGCTGGGCAGAGAAGGAGCTCTGGTAAGTGTTGGGGGCGCTGAGAGGGGCTGCTGCATGCAGAAGGCTTATTATCTTAATGCATAGAATGCATTAAGATAAAAAATCTTCTGCCTTTACAATCACTTTAAATCTCACTGCCTTTCAGTGTGTTTTTAACATACATCAAATATTTTCAACAGTAAATTAGTTCATGTGTCCTTTGCCTTCCTCAGTAGCTATCCCTACAGTAATATACTAGTGTATTTATTTTCAAGAAAAAATAAATAAAAAAGCCTAGCTCTGTACTATTCACTTCCCAGCCAACGACTGAATAAAGTTCTGTACATATGTTATGAATGAAGCCTGACCCCATCTTCCGATATCAGATCAATTTCTAATAGGAAATATTGTAACAATATTAACAATCCTTATAGAAATAGCCCAACAGGCCCACGCAAAGAACTACCAGTGCCAGGATGTGGAGCTAATAGCTGCTGGTCTGACTTTTGAATGCTTTTTTTCACTGTAATTAAACTTTCTAAATGTCTAAATTTTCCCTACCTTAGCAGTTAGAAAGATCTTGCTTATCATGATGTCTTTTGCACACCAACAGTAAATCATTGTTTTTGTTCAATAAATGACTTTTATAGCTTTTTAGCCTCACACCTAACGGAGGTGGATGCCATCAAAGAAATCCAAATAGACAGCTCATGTGTTGCATCGATAGGAAATCCCTGTGGTGTAGTGAGTGCACAAATTGTGTCTTGCATTGTAACTATATCAATTTCAATAAAGACAGAGATTACCAGCACAACCATACATCCTCATAAACACTGACTTTAATTTGACAATTGCGACATGCAATGCTTACACATTTTAGAAGAACCTGTCCCTTGTCATAACATGTGACACAGTCAATTTCCTTAAATACACATTGGTATTGAGTGGAAAATATGTAAAAATACCAATTTTTTTATGATATTGGGGTGTGCTGGTAATACCTATTTTTATTGCTAGTGGTAAGATTAGAGATGTAATTTAAGTCTACGCACTGTAGTTTTACCGCTACATTGCGAGCCAACTGTGCAGAATCACGTGTGCGTATATACGTGATTCTGCATTTCTGGGTAGGGGTGCACTCCCACCTGCTCGGCTGCATGGCTCCAGCATATGCCAATCAGTGGTTCCTGGCCAATGATTTATGGCCAGAATCCGCTCGTTGGAGCAAGTCACAGGAAAGAGCTTTATGTATGTAAACAACACAAAGCTCTTTTCTGACAGTGGCGATGTGCCGTTTTTTTTGTTTTCCTGCAAAGCAGGGAATAAAAACCGGCACATCCCTTAATAAAATCAACACACATTACACATAGTAAACATTGTTACACAAACATTTAACCCTTTTATTGCCCCAGATGTTAATCCTCTTCCCACCCAGTGAAGAAAAGGAATCTGGACAGCCGCACTCCATTATAAGCCTTTACTGTAGCAGATAGTCAAATTCCATGTAATGGCAGAAGCAGGGTAAGACAGCTGACGCGTTTCACAACATCATCATTGCTGAATCGTAGCTATTACTAAGCAACAGTGATGTTGTGAAACGCGTCAGTTGTCTTACAATGTTTCTGCTGTTACTTGAACTTTGACTATCTGCTACAATAAAGGCTTATATTGGAGTGCGGCTGTCCAGATTCCTTTTTTTAATTATTGTTTGTGCTGAGCCAGCACCTGTTATTTCCACACCGGGGAGGGTGTCACTCTAAGTTCATTACCTGGAGCGGTTCAACCTCTTCCCCCGCCCACCCAGTGTCATTAGTATAGTGTCAGTGTATATTATTGGCACTGATCACTGTATTCGTGTCACTGGAGATGTCAGTGGCAGTTAGTTCCCACAAAGTGTCAGTTAATGTCAGATTGCCTGGCGTCCTGCTATAAGTCGCTGATTACCGCCATTACTACTATAAAAAAAAAAAAAACATTCTAGTATACAATGGGTAAAATAAGTTTTGAATACATCACAATTTTTCTATGTAAATCAATTTCTGAGGCTGGGTTCACACTAGAGCAGGAGTCCGGTGCGTCTCCATTCACCAGTTCAGGTCCGATTTCAGCCTGAATTTTTGGCTGAATTAGGACCTAAAAAGGACCAAAAGTCGCACAGGGGTCACTCCGGAGATGTGTGAACCGACTCCATAGAGCCAGTCACAGTCTCCTGCTTTGCGAATTGAATGCGGGGGACCCCGCATTCCAATTCGCAATAGTGTGAATCCAGCCTAAAGGTGCTATTGACAAGAAAATGTCACTACATGTCCGTAACAACCCATGCAATCCATATATTTAAAGAAACCAAAACAAATAAGTTCAGAAATCAAGTTATGTGTAATAAAATGGAAGGACACGGGAAAAAGTATTGAAAACGCTAACTGAAATTAATTTAATAGACAAACAACAGTCCTTGCGCTATAGTCCAATGGGTCCACAACAGTAACACACTGACTGAGAATAATATTCCTCAATGGAAAGAGTTAATGAAAAGTCTATCTGCACACACGACCTTGGAGCTCTGTAATCAGTGGGGAACTGATAGCTGTAGAAACACAAGGGAAAAACGAGCGCACAGGTTCATGGTGCAATACCATTTGTTTAACCACCTCAATACAGGGCACTTACACCCCTTTCCCGTCCAGACCAATTTTCAGCTTTCAGCGCTCTCACACTTTGAATGACCATTGCTCAGTCATACAACACTCTACCCATATGAAATTTGCGCCCTTTTTTTCCACACAAATAGAGCTTTCTTTTGGTCGTATTTAATCACTAGTGGGTTTTTTATTTTTTGTGCTATAAATAAAAATAGACTGTACATTTTGTGAAAATAATGCCTTTTTCTTTACCATAAAATTGTGTCACAGAAAAAATGAAAATTCACTTTGCCATAAACACTAGCAGCGCTAATGCCTTTTTCTTTGTTTCTGTCATAAAATTTTACAAATTAGTAATTTTTCTTCATAAATGTTGGCCAAAATTTATACTGCTACATATCTTTGCTAAAAATAACCCAAATTTGTGTATATTATTTGGTCTTTGTGAAAGTTATAGAGTCAAATTATGGTGCCAAATTGATCACATCTGATGTACTTAAGGCCTATCTAATTTCTTGAGACACTTAACAAGTCAGGAAAGTACAAATACCCCCCAAATGACCCCTTTTTAGAAAGTAGACATTTCAAGGTATTAAGTAGCATGGTGAGTTTTTAAGTTGTAATTTTTTCCCACAATTTTTATTTTACAAAATTGTCATATTAACAGGTTGTTTCTCTCAAAGAGCATATGCATACAACAAATTACACCCCAAAATACATTCTGCTACTCTTCCCGAGTATGACAATACCACATGTGTGAGACTTTTACACAGCCTGGCCACATACAAAGGCCCAACATTGAAGTAGTACCTTCAGGCATTCTAGGAGCATAAATTACACATCTCATTTCATTCCTACCTATCACACCTTTGAAGGTCCTTGAGCACCAGGACAGTGGAATTACCCACAAAATGACCCCATTTTGGAAAGCAAACACACCAACGTATATTCTATGAGGCATGGGCTGGAGACAGGTACTTGGATAACGTGATGAGCTGCAGATAGGTACTCGGGTACTCTGATGGGCTGGTGACAGGTACTCTGAAGGGGCGATGACAGGTACTCTGATGAGCTGTGACAGGTACTCTGATGGACTGTGACAGGTACTCGGGTACTCAGATGAACTGTGACAGGTACTCAGATGGACTGTGACAGGTACTCAGATGGACTGTGACAGGTATTCAGATAAACTGTGACAGGTACTCAGATGAACTGTGACAGGTACTCGGGTACTCAGATGAACTGTGAGAGGTACTCGGTTACTCATATGGACTGTGCAGGTAATTTGATGGACTGTGACAGGTCCTCTTTATTGGGGGGGGGGGGGGGCAATCAGTGTGATTTGTGTACACTGTAAGCGGTAATGAGATGTTACCACAATCTCCTTCTCACACACAATTGGTGTGTGTTTACATTTAGTGATCAGCTGTGAAAGGATCACAGCTGATCATGTGGTAAACAGCTGCCGGCCAATGGCTGTTTTACCAGCATCGCGATCACGAGCATGCGCCGTGCGAAATGGGATGGTACCATCTGTGATCGGTCGTGACTTCATCACGGCCGCTCACATGGTAAACAGCCATGCCCAATGGCTGTGAACCCCCCTCGGTGACGAGCGGTGTCTCCGTGAGACGTCGCCACCGACAGTACAGGGCTGCGTGCACACGATCGAGTGCATGCCCTGTTTAAATGGACAGACGTCATATGATGTCCGCCCAGAACAAGAGACGCGCCGCCTGGCCGTCATATGATGGTCGGCGGGCGAAAAGCAGTTAATTGAATTGAAGTAAAAAATCAATGCACTTACAAACATAAGATGAGCAAATACATAAAATTCCTGCAGTTGGGAACCCTGCATAGGGACCCATTCGAGCACCGTGTTGACTGGATAGTCCAAAGGATGGGTGGCTGTGTTCACAAACTCCTCAAGCAGCTGCCGACAAGCTACACACGAGCCGCTCACTGTCTCCGAAGGCCAGCCGGCCAAGACAGAGCTGGAACTGCCTCCACCACCACGTAGCAGGGTAAGACCAAATTAATTAGGCTAAAAGAGGATGCTGTGTGGTTGCCAGGACAACACATTTCAGAGGGCGTGGCCTCCTTCCTCAGGTCCGTCTTATGTTTGCAAGTGCATTGATTTTTTACTTCAATTCAATTAAACAAACGGTATTGCACCATGAGCCTGTGTGCTTGTTTTTTCCTTATGAAATGTATTTAATACTTCTTACAAAATCCTTTTGTTGGTAATGACAGCTTCAAGACGCCTCCTGTATGGAGGAACTAAACGCATGCATTGCTCGTGTGTGGTTTTGGCCCATTCTTCCACACAGTCTTTAGTTCTTTCCATAGATTTTATATTGTATTCATGTCAGGTGGTTGGCTGGGCCATTCTAGCAGCTTTATTTTTTCTTTGAAACCAATTGAGAGTTTTCTTGGCTTTGTGTTTGAGATCATGGTCTTGCTAAAATGTCCACCCTCATTTTATCTTCATCATCCTGGTAGATGGCAGCAGATTTATATCAAGAATGTCTTGGTATATTTTTCCATTTATCCTTCCTTCAGTGACATGAAGTTTGCCTGTACCGTATGCTGAAAAACAGCCCCACACCATGATGTTCCCACCTCCAAACTTCACTGTTATTATGGTGTTTTTGGGGTGATATGCAGTGCCATTTGACCTCCAAACATGATGTGTATTAGGGCATTTAAAGAGTTCAGTTTTGGTCTCATCTTACCAGACTATATTCTCCCAGTATAAATGTTGTGCAGCAATCTTTAAACGAGCTTCAACATGCTTCAACATGCTTTTTCTTCAGCAATGGAGTCTTGCGTGGTGAGTATGCATACAGGCCATGGTGCATTCCATAGTGCATTTTCTTTAAAACAAGTGTATCTGCTATTTCCAGGTCTTTCTGAAGCTCTCCACAAGTAGTCATTGGCTCTTGGACAGTTCTTCAGATATTTCTTGTCACTCCTCTGTCGGAAATCTTGCGAGGAGCACCTGGTCGTGGCCAGTTTATGGTGACATGATGATCTTTCCTCTTCTGGATTATGGCCCCAACGGTGTTCACTGGAACATTCAGAAGTTTAGAATTCCTTCTGTAACCAATGCTATCAGTATGTTTTGCAACCTTTTGTGAAGGTACTGAGAGGGCTCTTTGATTTTACCCATCATAAGATGTTTCTTGTGTAACACCTTGGTAATGAGACACCTTTTTACATTTCATCAATTGAGACTGAAACAGTTGATATTATATTGCACTGACAAGGGGCCGGATTGCTTTCTAATTACTTATAGATTTCAGCTGGTGTGTTGGCTTTCCATGCCTCTTTGCACCTCCCTTTCTTCATTTGTTCAATACTTTTTTCCCCTGTGTCATTCCTATTTATTACACAACTTCATTTCTGAATTTATTTGTTTTGGTTTCTTTGTATGTATGGATTGCATGGGTTGTTGCCGACATGTGGTGAAAACTTCATGTCAATAGCACCTTTAGAAAAATATTTACCTAGAAAAATGGTGACATGTACAATACCTTTTTTTACCTGCTGTATATTTTATAGTTTGTTGACACTTTCATGCAAACCAATCAATATACACTTAATGGGAATTTGTTTACCAAAGACATGTAGCAGAATACATTTTGGCCTAAATTTATGAAAAATTTGATTTTTAATTCATTTTTTATTGGATATGTTTTATAACAGAAAGTAAAGAGTTATGTGTTTTTTTTTTTTTCAAAATGTATGCTCTTTTTTTGTTTATAGCGCAGCAGATAAAAATCCCAGTAGTGATCACATACCACCAAAAGAAAGCTCTATTTGTGGGAAAAAATAATATAAATTTTGTTTGCTTACAGCATTGCATGACCGCACAATCGCCAGTTAACCGCTTCCCGACCGCCTCGGGACCAGCGGACCCGATCGCCGCTGGTGTCCCATGATCGGGTCACAGAGCTGAAGAACGGGGAGAGGTCTGTGTAAACAAACCTCTCCCCGCGCTTCCTACTCTGCCTGTCATTGATCGGCTGTTCCCTGTCATCGGGAATGACGTCAGCCCCGCCCCTTAATGTTAAAAAAAACACACATGTCACATCCCATAACCCCTCCCCTCCCCCTAGTGGTTAACTCTTTCACTGCCAGTGTCATTTATACAGGAATCAATGCATTTAAATGGCATTGATTGCTGTATAAATGACAATGGTCCCAAAAATGTGTCAAAAATGTCCGATGTGTCCGCCATAATGTCGCAGTCACAATAAAAATCGCAGATCCATTACTAGTAAAAAAAAATATATTAATAAAAATGCTATAAAACTATCCCCTATTTTGTAAACGCTATAACTTTTGCGCAAACCAATCAATAATCGCTAATTGCGATTTTTTTTTTTTTTACCAAAAATATGTAGAAGAATACGTATCGGCCTAAACTGAGGAAAAAAAATGTTTTTTTATATATTTTTTTGGGGATATTTATTATAGCAAAAAGCAAAAAATATTGCATTTTTTTCAAAATTGTCGCTCTATTTTAGTTTATAGCGCAAAAAATAAAAACCGCAGGGGCGATGAAATGCCACCAAAAGAAAGCTCTATTTGTAGGAAAAAAAGGACGCAAATTTTGTTTGGGAGCCACGTCGCACGACCGCGCAATTGTCAGTTAAAGCGACGCAGTGCCGAATCGCAAAAAGGGGCCTGATCCTTTGGCTGCCAATTGGTCCGGGGCTGAAGTGGTTAAAGTAGGACAGTGCCAAATAGCAAGAAATAGTCTCGATCATGAAGGGGGTAAAACCTGACTGGTTAAAATAGAATCCCAGCCAAAGCCTAAAAAGTCTCAAAAATGCTTTCTGTACCCTCTTAACACCTATGCTAACTAACCTGTGTTAGATATCTATCTATCTATAATATAGTGTGTGTGTGTGTGTGTGTGTGTGTGTATATATATATATATATAATATGTGTATGTAATATACGGTATATACTTCCCTATTTTCAGCCCTCTACAGTGATATGGCTCCCCTATGTCAGATAGTGGCAACTGCAAGGAAGGGGAGGAACCACCGACCATGGCTGCACCAAGGGAGCCTATGGGTGACATCATCGCTTCCAGTTTTCAAAGCAGTGGTTGGGCACACTCTCAATTACTGTATTTATTGGCTTATAAAACACACTTTTTCCCCCTGAAAAACGGGTACAAATAGCATGTGCGTGTTATGCGCCAATACTTCAATTTTAGCTGCCTCTGGGGGGACAAGGAGGGGGGGCAGGACGAGTGCTGTCAGATTACATACAGTGAGAATCTCCTGTTTACTTGGCGGCCTCTGTAATAGGAAGTCCCGTCTCCTGGGCTGCCATTGGACCACTGTTCTGTCTATCATAGGAGATTCTCACTGTATGTATTCTGTTGGCACTCATCCCACCCCCCTCCCTGTCCCCTCTAGGGTGCAGATGGGCATCGATCAGGCTGCAGTGATGGCAATGGTGAGGCTGCTGCATTGAGGGCAATGGTGAGGCTGCTGCATTGATGGCAATGGTGAGGCTGCTGCATTGATGGCAATGGTGAGGCTGCTGCATTGATGGCAATGGTGAGGCTGCTGCATTGATGGCACTGGTGAGGCTGCTGCATTGATGGAAATGGTGAGTCTGCTGCATTGATGGCAGTTGTGCGGCTGCATTGATGTGGACTGGTGAAGCTGCATTGATGGCACTTGTGAGGCTGAAGATGTGCACTGACCCTTATTTTGCTTCAAAGTTCCTTATTTAAAATGTAAGTTTTTTTTTCCTGAAACTTCCCTATTAAAATGAATTTGTGAGTTATATGCCTGTGTGGGTTATACGCCGATGAATATGGTACCTTACAGCCTACACTGGCTGACACAGGGGAATGTGTGACCAGACCGAAGCAGGCTGAAAATAGTTAAGTATATGCAGCTTTGTTTTCCTTTTGGTTGGGTAGCATTTTTAAGACTAGTTAGCTGGACTTTTACTCTAAGAAAAAAACACTTCTCTTAAATGTACAGTTCAGGACTAGTATTCATAGGTAATGGGTTATATACTGCTACCTTCAACTCATTAGTGTCAGGTCACCTGAGACCAGGTGACAGGTGCACTCAGTAGGAATTGGAAGTGCACCGCTAGGTAGTGGACCTTAGGACTGACTGCTGCGGATTGTACCCAGGGAGATTCAGGACACAGGTCTACTGGATCACTAACACAGATCCCAGTGGGAACTAGAGCATAGATTCCCCAGGGCGCGGAGTCTAAGAGCCAGCAGGTGTTCGCCAGAGCCTCTAGTGGTGAGGATGGACTTCGCTGCAGTCTGGCTCCAGGTCGCGACCCCCAGGGTCTCACAGCTCACGCTCACAGTAGACTACAGGAGAAGGAAGCAGCAGGCTGGAACGACAAGGATAGTAAGGGGATAAGGCAGAGATCAGGGTAAACAGGAACAACAGAGTACACGCCAAAGGTTCAGGGTCACAGGCAGACAGGGATGGTCGGGGACATGCCAAAGGGTCAAGATCACAAGCAGACAGGAATAGTTGAGAACACGCCAAGGTCGGTAACAGAGACAAACATAGAGCACACGACAAGCAGGAACCAGGCAACCGAACACACCACGGATACACAATGGTTGATCAGCCCCACTGGCTTGCAGTGCACAGGTTAATATAGGGTTCCCTGATAGGGCCTGGGGTGGAGCCATGCTTAGAGGAGAGGTTATAAAACCCACCAGGTGAGAGTGGCTGGCCTCTTAGTTGGAGCACATGAGGAGAGGTAAGCAAACAGGGAAAGATTACTGCATAACCATGACAGTACCCCCCCTCTTATGAGGCCTCCCCCTCCCCCACCTGGGTCCAGGCTTAAAGGGAAACTCCAGATGGAACCTCCTCAACAGATGAGGAGCAAGGACCTCAGATGCAGTGATCCAAGACCTCTCCTCAGGACCAAACCCTTTCCAATGTACGAGGTATTGAAGAATGCCTTTACGGAGTCGGGAATCCAAAACTTGACTAACCTCGTATTTTAGATTATCCTCGGAGACTGGAACCGAGGTAGGGAGAGGACGAGAGGACTTGTAGAGGACTAAAGGCTTTTTAGGAATGGTTAAGGGCATAGTAGCAGTAGGGTGAGGCCAGGTTACAGAAGGTCCTGAACAAGAAGCAGAAAGCTCACTGGGCATGGGCTGGGCTGGCATAACTAGTGCAGAGGCCGACTGAATAGTATTGTCAGGTGTAGTGACCATCTCGATCGCATCAGTCCGACTATTGCAGGACACATCCCAGAGATCACTATATACAGCGGGACGAGCAGAAGCTACTGGGATGATGGCAACAGGAGGTTTCTCTTTTGGGGTATCCTTGAGTAGGCAGGAAGAGGAACAGGAGGAACCCCAAGCCAGGATCTGTCCAGCAGTCCAGTCAACATGTGGGGAATGGAGCCGTAACCAAGGAAGACCTAATATGATAGGAGATGAAGCCTTAGGTAAGACAAGGAAGGATATCCACTCCTGGTGGAGTGTCCCTACTGACATCTTAACAGGAAGGGTCTGGAAGCGGATAGGGCCCCCTGGGAGAACAGTGCCATCAATCGCCAAGACCACCAATGGCGCTGTAAGGGGCAAAAGGGTAAGTCTCAATTTTTTCACTCCTACCTGGTCTCCAAAGGAGAAGGTGACTGCCCCACACCTCCCCAGATGACGTGATTCTACCCGCCTCTTTTCACCAAGAAAGCACGGAACTCTGTAAGAGCTTGAGTTATAATGGCTCCTTACATACAAAGGTACATGCACAACCTCATCAATTCCACACTCCTGAAAAGTCAGTACCTCATTAGGGATCCCCTCAATACCAATGGCGGATCACAAGCACAAGAAAATCGGGATAAAAATACGTTTACACCCCACCGGAGCGACTTGTAATGTGATTTGACAGGTCACATCATATGACAAGTCACATCCTATTGTCAGCAATGTGAAGATACAGCCGGCGCCACGGAGAGGAGCGGGGCTTTGTGCGCCTGCATCACTTGACCGTGGGACAGGTGAGTGTCTGATTATTAAAAGTCAGCAGCAACACTTTTTGTAGCTGCTGACTTTTAAATGGGTGGAACTCAGCTTTAAGGACAGAGCCTCGTTTTGAGATTTGGTGTTGGTTTAAAACTTTTTTTTTTTTTTGCTAGAAAATTACTTAGAACACCACTAACATGATATATTTTTTTCTAACATCCTAGAGAATAAAATAGCGGTTGTTGCAATACTTTCTATCACACTGTATTTGCTCAGCGGTTTTACAAGCGCACTTTTTTTGGAATAATTTTGTAATTAAAAAATATGAATGAATATGGGGGGGGGGGGGGGCTCTGGGGGAATCTAGGATGGAAAAGGACCTGGGGTCCTAGTAGATGACAGGCTCAGTATTGGCATGCAATGCCAAGCTGCTGCAAGCAAAGCCAACAGAATATTAACATGCTTTAAAAAGGGGCTTAGAGATAAAACAATACTTTACCCACCCTACAAGACCCTGGTCTGGCCTCATCTTGATTATGCTGTTCAGTTCTGGGTAACAGTCCTCAGGAGGGATGTGCTGGAACTGGAGAGAGTCCAGAGAAGGACAACAAAGCTAATATAGGGACTAGAGCAGTGATGGCGAACCTTGGCACCCCACATGTTTTGGAACTACATTTCCCATGATGCTCATAAACTCTGTAGTGTAGTTGAGCATCATGGGAAATATAGTTCCAAAACATCTGGGGTGCCAAGGTTCGCCATCACTGGACTAGAGGATCTCCACTATGGGGAAAGACTACAAACATTGAACTTATTCTCTCTTGAGAAGGGATATGATATTAATGTACAAATACCATACTGGTGACCCAAGCATAGTCAAAAAAAATTTCTGTCAAAAATAATTTAAAAAGACACGTGGCCATTCACTGAAATTGGAAGAGAACTTGTTTAACTTTAACCACTTCAGCCCCGGACCAATTGGCAGCCAAAGGACCAGGCCCCTTTTTGCGATTCGGCACTGCGTCACTTTAACTGACAATTGCGCGGTCGTGCGACGTGGCTCCAAAACAAAATTGGCGTCCTTTTTTTCCCACAAATAGAGCTTCCTTGTGGTGGTATTTGATCGCCCCTGCGGTTTTTATTTTTTGCGCTATAAACAAAAATAGAGCGACAATTTTGAAAAAAAATGCAATATTTTTTGCTTTTTGCTATAATAAATATCCCCAAAAAATATATAAAAAAACGTTTTTTTTTTCCTCAGTTTAGGCCGATACGTATTCTTCTACATATTTTTTGTAAAAAAAAATCGCAATTAGCGATTATTGATTGGTTTGCGCAAAAGTTATAGCGTTTACAAAATAGGGATAGTTTTATAGCATTTTTATTAATATTTTTTTTTTTTACTAGTAATGGCGGCGATCAGCGATTTTTATTGTGACTGCGACATTATGGCGGACACATCGGACATTTTTGGGACCATTGTCATTTATACAGCAATCAATGCTATTTAAATGCATTGTTTCATGTATAAATGACAGTTGTAGTGAAGGGGTTAACCACTAGGGGGAGGGGATGGGTTATGGGCTGTGACGTGTGTGTTTTTTTTTACATTAGGGGGCGGGGCTGACGTCTGACGTCATTGATCGGCTTTCCCAATGACCGGGAACAGCCAATCAATGACAGGCAGAGTAGGAAGCGCGGGGAGAGGTTTGTTTACACATACCTCTCCCCGTTCTTCAGCTCCGTAACCCGATCGCGGGACACCAGCGGCGATCGGGTCCGCTGGTCCCGTGGCCGGGGTCACGGAGCTCCCGACCGGGTCGCGAGCGCGCCGCTGGCGGCCCGCGCGCGACCCACAGGCAGGCAAATGCACGACCACGTACAGGTACTTGCTTTTGCCTGCCCGTGCCATTCTGCTGACGTATATATGCAGTGGGCGGTCGGGAAGCCGTTAAACTACGTAGAGGGTTCTTTACTGTCAGAGTGGTAAGGATGTGGAATTCTCTTCCACAAGCAGTTGTATCAGCAGGGAGCGTATAAAGACTGTTATATGGGCACCTTAACGATCACAACATACTGGGGTTTACAATGCACTATTAACATAAACACAAGCACACTCAAACACCATAGGTTGAACTGGATGGACTGGTGTCTTTTGTTTAACCAACTATGTAACTATATGTAACTTCCTGCCCCCTGTGGCTAGTGTCAATTGGAACAAGAACTAACGGAAAATCTCCTCACTGATGTTACATAAAGTTTGAAACCTATCTTACAGAAGCTTTAAACAATTCCATCTCAAATTCAAATAACTCAATTTAGTGTGTATTGTTGGAGAAATATATATATATATATATATATATATATATATATATATATATGTATGTATTTATGTATGTATATATATATATATATATATATATATATTTTTATTTTTTTTTTTATTTTTTTTTTGACGGTGCATGTTAACGACACAGGGCCAATCAGCACTGTCCAGACAGAGAGTCAGGGGTCATGCAGCCTCATAAGACAGTCAGACAGTCAGAGAAGAATGAAAACTCCTCCTACAAGCTTTAACCAGTGCACAGCAGGACACTGATATAAATCACAAGACTACTATATACTGCTGATGAAAAGTATTTAGCAGTTTTATATTTACTAAAATAATTGCATTTCCAGGTTCTGTGGGAGGCCAGATATAGTGAATGCAGGGTCCTGGGTTTAGCAACACTTTAAATTGTTTTTGAGCTGTGCAGAAGGATTATAATTTCATTTGTTCATTGATTCACTAATTAAATTTTTTTATTTATATCATTGGTGTTTTAAAACAAAAAGAGCTAAACAAAAGTATGTGTTTTTTTTTTTTCCCTTTTTTTTTTTTTTTTCAAAATGCTTTCATTTTAGCCAAATTATAACTGCAATTGTTATTATTTATCTTATTTGTACTAGATAAGCTATTTGGAAAAGAGGCTGTTTGCATTAGAAGTAGACACAAAAAGACTAAAGGAAACTAAAGATGAATTAACAAAACAAAATAACTCACTGAAGACATCTATCAAGTTCCTTCAAAAAGATGCAGATTTAAGGGAGAAAAAAATGCAGAAAATGCATTTGGAAATTTTAGAGGTAAACCAGGCCAAAGAGACCGTAGAGAAGAAGAAGGATGAACTGAACAGTGAAGTTGCCGCTCTAAAAAGACTTGTGGCAGACAGTAACAAACTGAAGAATAAAAATCGTGACTTGCTGAGACAGATTCATATCTTGCAATGTACACTGGAAAAGACTACAGTCCCACTTTCCTCACAGGAATCAAACAAGCAAGGCCGCAGGAAAGAAGCAGCAACCAAGGTTAAACAGAATGCAGCCAGGAAGATCTCACTGAGACGTCACCAAGCTTTTCTTAATCAATCCATCAAGGTTATGAGCGGAGTGTTTGAGAACTTCAGCAAAGACGGCTGGGAGGATGTGAGTGAAGACAGGTACGGCTCTCATTAAGTCTGCTCTGTAGAGGGGACATTGTGCATATGCAAAGCACAGGCAAATGGAGATTGAATTTCAACTACTGTTGATTTGGTATTCAGGAAAAAAAAGCTGTCAGATCCTTTGAAATATCTTGGGAGGTCTTGTTCTGAGCTTATTGACTGAAATTTGCATGCAAAATTAGCCACAACTGTATGAGCAGTTGAATAGGTGCCAGGAAACCCAAAAGAAGGCAATGCTTGATTTCTTCCAGTGATGCTATTTTCATGCAGTCATGAGGCTTGAAATTGACAGTTTGGCAGGTTGATTTAATTTGCTGGCCCTTTGCATATTCACCACTGACAGCTAAGGATTCCCAGGCAAGTCTACTAAGTCCATTTAGTTATCTTGTGACATGTCGATCCTGGAGGAAAAGCCTCCCCCCCCCCCCCCAACCTCTTTCATTTAGTTAGATAAATTTTAAATGACCCATTTCAGCTTGCTACCAGATGTCTACAAGCTGTTTAACATCCTTTAAATTAAGACCCATCCACACTAATTATTTCATGTATGTTTTATGCATAGTCATTGTACAAAATTTAATTGAACGCTGCATAAAACATTTTTTTTTTTCTTGTTCCAAAAGCTGTAGTCTTTTTGCGTTATTAATATTTTTGTTTTGCTTATGTTAAAGTCTAATCATTGCTAGTTTGCAGATATATATATTTTTAATTTAAGGATGCACAAGGGTGGTTTAGCAAAGAAAAGATTGACTACATAGTTAATGTAAACTTGCTGCAGCTTGCTATGACAATCCTTATGTTTGTTGTGAGGATGTATACAGTATATGTGTGCGACAGAAGGTTAACAAGTTAATCATTATCTGGTATGCAAATTAATGTGTAAAACAAATGGTTGGTTCCAACTACAATACCTAAACCTAACGATATCAAAAGAATTCCTGCTCTCGTCAAGATCTAAACAGACAATGTATGATTTGCTAGTATTGCTTGTCAATAATGAAACGATTTATACAAATACTTGGGTTTTGTATTGGCATTCAATGGAGCTGTCATGCAGTTTAGTTGGTAAATGATCAAAGAGTGGCTATAAAAATCAGAAACGCACAATATTTTTACAGAGTGAGAGGAAATATTACATTTCACAGTTGTTATCCAATAGGGTGACCCCATTTGGATATTTCCTCTGATCTTCTCACCTGATATATTTTGGATTAGTGCATTGTACTAACAACTGTTATTAGGTCAGATTTTGAGTGAATATTTCACCAGTGGGAAGTAAGACGAGAATAACATTTTGTAAGAAGTTCATAACATTACCTACTTTATCCAAAAGTTAAAGTAGAACTAAAGGCAAAACTTGTTTTTCTCCATTTTAGATAGAATAAAGGAGGGTTACTGTGTCCCATTGGGGAGATTTCACTCCACTTCCTGTCCCATATGACCAAAACTAGTGTCCCTATTTTAAAATGTCCCCTCTATTGTTCAACAGACAGCCCACAATTTGGGATTTTCTTTCACTTTCAGTTATCAGTACAATAAGCAGGACTAATAGAATGAGTTTTCCTCTTGGGGGTTCACTTTAGTTTCTACCTTTTTAAAGTTGATCAATTTAGACTAATGGAACCTGTGAGAAATAAATTACACTAACCAATAGAGCTGAATGATTAATCGTTAAAATATCGCAATCTTGTTTAAACCCCCCTCGCAATCTTAATCCAGCATTTTCATGATTCATGTAACAAATGCAGAGCAGTTCTCTGCTCAGAGCTGTCAAAAAAATAAAAAGCTGGTAAAGTTTATCACAACATTGCTCAGCGATGAGAGATGAACAAAACATTGTATCATTTGTTTTTTTTTAGATCAAAGGTATGAACTTCAGTCTGTAAATGAGGTCAGTTTAACCACCTAAAGACTACACCTTTTTCTGACACTTGTTGCTTACAAGTTAAAATCAGTATCTTTTGCTAGAAAATTTCTTAGAACCCACAAACATTTATATATTTTTTTTAGCAAAGACCCTAGAGAATAACATGGCGGTCATTGTAATATTTTATGTCACACTTTATTTGCGCAGCGGTCAAACGCAATTTTTGGGGAAAAAAATATACTTCATTGGATTATAATTCAATCTTATTTTATTGTACATTAATTATACAAACTGAAACATATTTAACCGTTACATAATCGCTCAAAAGTTACGTTGATTAAATAGTCCAACATGTTTTCTTTTAAATTTCTTTACACATACTTAACCATACTACATATAACTAACATTACTACACTAAACATAACAATACAGATAATAAACCAACACACACACCAGAACAAAACAAAACAAACAAAAAAAAAAAAAAGGGAGTCCCCCCCAGTCACCCCCCCCCCCCCTGTCCATGTCCCCAATTCAGCTAGGGCTTTTGCAAGCAGTGTTGGCAAATCTGCACATCTTCCATACCCACTAACTAGCTAAACACAATGTAATTCTCTATGAGTCCTCCAGGGGGCCCATATCCGCATACATTCCTCCTGTGTGTCTAATTCATATGCTAAAAGTTTTTCTAATCTTTCTATATTATCCATTTCTATAGCCCATTCCGTTATAAGCGGGGATTGAGTTGAACGCCAGTGCCTCGGTATCACCAGTCTTGCTGCTGTCAACCAGTGACAAAGAAGGCTTTTTTTTATGTTTTTATATGTTCCTGGTATGATAGAGAGGAGAGTGACTTGGGGCGTATTAAATATTACCTCCCCTGTAATTATAGTATACTTTTGTGTAACCTCTTCCCAAAAACAATGAATTTGGGGGCATTCCCACCAAATATGGAGTAGGGAGCCCCTATCCCTATGGCAGCGCCAGCATATGTCTGATTTATCTGGGTATATACGCTGTAGTGCTACTGGACTCCAATACCACCTTGAAAGAAGCTTATAGCTTGTTTCCTACTTCATTGGATTAAAAAAAAAAAAAACTAAACAGTAAAGTTACCCCAATTTGTATGTATAATGTGAAAGTTGATGTTACACCGAGAATTGTAAGAGAATTGTGATTTTATTCTAAGCAACAAAATCATGATTCTCAGTTTATCCAGAATCGTGCAGCTCTACTAACCATTTTTTTTTTTTTTTATTTAAGCAGAAATAATATAAAAATAAATTTAAACTAATCTTAAAATTCCCATTTTATTTGGATCAGAAGGAAAGGAGTTAGTATTTAGAAACCATATTTTTAGCAAAAAAGTCACTTTTGGTTGCCATTATTGTTACTAAACTCACATCATAAAGAAACTATCAATAAATGGTGTATTACATGCTGTTTATACTCTGTCACTAAGAGATTTGTTTTCTGTATTCTGCAAAAAACCTGGTTGATCTTGCTGTTCTCCATCCCCCCCTCCTGTCCATGTCCCCAATTCAGCTAGGGATTTTGCAGTGTTGGCAAATCTGCACATGCTCAGTTTTTAGTGTGTTCGTATGCTGAGCATTTTCCTCCCTATCACATCCCTATTTCCTCCCTATCACATCTGAGCAGCCCATGTGACTATAGAGTCACACATGTGGGCGTACAGACAGTGGTAAATGACAGCCCACTCCCTTCCTCCTCTTCCATACCCACTAACTAGCTAAACACAATGAGGGTGGGATATTACACGTAGATTGGAGGCTTCATCTCCCTCTTATTCTAAGATACAGGCTGGAGGGGCGTGACACAGCCTGTGACTGGCAGAAATCCGCCCACACTATGTTATTGCCAAAAAATAAATAAAAGATTTGATTTCAAATATATTTGTATGCCAATATAAAACAGTTTATTGATATTAATTATTTATTTTACTGTGTATTCCAAATGGCGTTTTTTTTTTGAACATGTGGCCAGCAGCAGAGGACAAGAAGCTCCTCCTGCTTAATTGTCCCTGCTGGCAGAGAGCTGGGTCATGTGACAACTGTATATCGATTAGATAAAATGTACTTACAGTAGATGTTTTGTTAAAATAATTACAGTGCCGTTATCCATATACAGAAAAAAGAAGAGACAATGTAAATAAAACAGTGTGTGTTTAGTATCACTTTAATACGAAAAAGGCTGCTGCTTTCCAAGCCTAGGCAGCCTAGATTGTACACCCGCAAAATAGGAGGAATAGAAAGGCACCAAAGGAAGCATAGCCTGTATATGAAGTGAGCAAATATGGCAAGCACATATATATATATTTATTTTTTTAAGAAATTTAACACAATTTAATAAAACAAATCTTTTTCACATATAGTGGATTGGAATATATGTTAGTATATCTGCAGTTTTGGTCTATGTTTATTATCTGGTATAAATTGGACAGTAATAAAAATAAAATAATAAATCTATTTTGTATCGTAGCGATGTTGAAAGTGAATCATCTGAGAGTCTGGGACATGTGATTGTACATACTAGTGGTAAAACAACAGATGAAACCGATGTTGTGGAAGAATGTAATGATGATGAAGATCTTCAAAATGAATGCAAGAGATTGAGCAGGGCTCAAAAATATATTCACAGGGTAAGTTCATGCTCAGATTTGCCAACCAGATACAGGTTGTGCTCACCTTTGCTCACATGCTTAATAATTCCATTTATTTAGGGTTTTTTCACACTATGTCCAATGATATGTACTTTTCTGCACTGTATAAATGCAGGGCACTGAGGTGGAGTGGTACTTTATGAACAATGGTTTTCTGTGTGTGTCGTTCACACAACGTTGCGTACAAGTGCAGTCCATTGTTAAAGGCAAAATGTATGCATTTTAATATAACGCATGTAACTCATGTCAGCACAACTGAAGTACTGGAGTACTTTTTTTTAACACTATAATCCTTCCTTCCAGGGAACTGGGGATGACATAAAGGGCCCAGTCACACTTGTGCGACTTGTCATGTGACTTTGGACATGACAAGTCACAGCCCATTGTTTGCAATGACACCTATTCAGATCGGTGTGACTTAAAATGGAAGTGATTTTAAAAGTTTGCGCTTCAAAGTCGCACTGGAAATTGTGCGACTTTGGAGACGTGCTAATGTGAATGGAGCCAAAAGGACATAAGACTGCAAAATGATCATCAATGGATAAACGTTTAAATGCAGGCCAACTCAAATAAAAACAATACACAGAAAAACTCAACACAAAGTGCATAAAAATGCATGCAAATTCACATTACTACATATACATTTTCAGTGTATTTTAGTGCATTTTAAGTGCTTTATGTTGTGAAAGGAACCATTCAGCTCATTCACTCATTTTTGGAAGCATTTTTAGCATGACAAGGGCGCAAAAAAAAATGCAGTTAGCTTTCCTTTTTTTTTTTTTTTTTTTTACTGCTACAATAATGTGAACTATGCTCATTAGCTAACATTCAATTTCAAAAACGCATCCCACAGCATTCGGTGTGAATTGGCTTTAATGGCTCGTTCACACGTTTTGCGGTGACCTGCATTTTTCTGCAGTGGATAAACACAGGTTGCCGCAAGGGCCTGTTCACACTGCAATGCTGGTATGATGTTGCAGTGCGGTGTTTGAAAATGCAACATGTCTGCATTTTTCCACATTTCACTGGATACCACTGCATAGTGTCACACTGCTGTGCAGTGCCAAGGGATTTGTTTTTTTTACAGTAGACGCATTTTAAAACCTCATCAGTCCCAGTTTTGCCCATTTGTCATTATGCCAAGTGGTATCTTTGTAATAACCCAGTAAGTAAATCTAAAGGTGTGGCTATAGGTTTTCATACCTCAGTCTCAGTCTCGGATGTTCATGAAGTAAGGTAAGCAATCCAGGGGGAAGATAACTTATTCTTAAAGCGGAGTTCCACCCAAAAATGGAACTTCCGCTTTAAGGGAAGGTGACCCCCTGACATGCCACATTTGGCATGTCATTTTTTTTTTTTTTTAGGGGGAGCGGATACCCTCTTTTTAGAGCGTTCCAGCTCCCACCTTCTCCTGGTGCACTGCGGCACCGGAAGGGAGATCACCTCTTGGCAATCATCTGGGACACGTCACAGTCCCAGATGATTGCCCGGCCAATCACGGCGCGACTCACACATGCGCAGTGGGTGCTCGGTTGTGAAGCCACAGCCGGGTGCCCACAGGGACAATGCTGGCGCCGCAGAGAGGAGGGGGAGACTAGCTGGGCTTTGTTCCCCCCCGCATCGCTGGACCCTGTGACAGGTAAGTGTCCAATTATTAAGTCAGCAGCTGCAGTATTTGTAGTTCCTGACTTTTATTTTATTTTTTTAAGCCGAACTCTGCTTTAAATGTAAAATCAACAAAATAGCATTTACTTTGATCAATGTGTATGCTCCTAACCATGGACAGATCCCTATGCTGCTTTCCCTTTTGCATAAGGTACGTGCCTTGGTGAAAGGGAGGGTAGTATTGGGAGGGGATCTAAATATTTACTGGATTCATTATTAGACACAACCTCAACCTGTCATCGACCTTCTCTTTCCCTAGTTTATCGATTAAAGTGCTGCCTACATGAATTTCAATTAGATATGTGGCGGGTATTACATCCAACTGAACGGGACTACACCTGCCATTCTAACTCATTCCACTTACAGCAGGATAGATTTATTTTTTGCCTCGCATAATATGCTTAGCTGGCAACCACAGGTGTCTTTTGGATCTTGGATATTGGTCGGATCATTTTCCACTCTTTTTTTCGGTCATTTTATCATATTTCTCTAAACCAATGGCATCTTGGAGGCTGAACGAGACCCTCTTAAAAGATAAACTGACCTGCGAGTCTATTAGGCATACAATCTCTCTCACTTTGTATCAGATCATATGCAAGACACAACAGCGCAACCACTCAAATAGGAGGCCTTGAAAGGTGTCATTAGAGGGACCGTTATTTCAGAGGGTGTCCACTTGAAAAAAGAATGATCTTTGGAAATCACGCGGCTTATACAGGAAATTCACACGTTAAAGCTTGCCCATAAACGCACCGTTTCAGCTAATCTTTTCCAACAACTTTAAAGGCAATGTAAGGATCTTCTTCAGCTACTTGACCAGATGTACTATCGACATAAGGACTGCACACGTAGAATTAGCTATGAGTTTGGTAATAAGATTGGTAGACCGTTAGCGAATTCTATACATCCAAAAAAAGGACGTGCGTATATTTTCCTAGACTTCGATGTCCTAAGAGGTGGCTGGTGCAATCATCCGAAGGGATTGCTTTGACATTTCATGAGTACTATAAGACTCTTTATAACATCTCTAATCCCCTCACAAACTCCACTAATACAGGGGGACATGAAAAGCTTTTCCAATACATGTTGACCATGGCCCTGCCTAGACTAGCTCAATCTGCTCCTTCATTGAATACACCATTTACTACTGAGGAAATTTTGCTAACGATTAATGCTCTTCCTTTGGGCAAGAGCTCAGGCCCAGATTGTTTTTCAGGAGCTTTTTATAAACAACTTCAAAACATTTTTGCCCCTATTTTGGATTCCACTTTCAACTCAATCTCTGACGTGTGCGCTTTTTCTCACCAATCGCAGGAGGCACATATTACTCTTATTCATAAAGATCAGAAAGACCCAGCTGAATGTTCAAGCTACCGCCCAATTTCTTTAATTAATGTTTATCTTAAAATATATGACAAACTATTGGCAGATGGACTTCAGTCAGTTATTCCATCTATTATCAGTGCTGATCAGGTTGGTTTTGTTCCTACTTGCGAAGCATGAGATAATACGATTAAAATAATATTGCTCATTTCTCATTGTCAATCACAAAAGATCCCTTCCTGCCTTCTTTTACGGCAGAAAAAACGGAAAAAGTGTTCGACTGTTTAGACTGGTCATTTTTGAAAGCAATGTTGGAGCAAATTGGTTTATCCCCGAATTTTATCCACAAAATAATGGCTCTCTATTTTGCCCTATGGCTAGGATTAGGGTTAATGGTGTTCTCTCAGATCCAGTTCATATATCTAATGGGACCTGTCAAAGATGTCCTCTTTCACCGCTATTGTATATATTAGCAATGGAACACTTGGCGGTAGCTCTGCGTTCCAATAATTCAATACAAGGCGTGGTTATCGCTGGGAAGCAATATACGATTTTACTTGTTTGCGGATGATCTCCTTCTCCAGATTACCAATCCACTGGTAGCCTTCCCCTCACTTATAAAGGAATTAGAACTGTTTAAAAAAATGTTTTCATTAATTCTGCTAAATCATATTGCTTAGATATTTAACTTCCTGCGGGCACTCAAGATTATATTGCAGATAAATTCCCATTTCAGTGGGCGCAGCACTCTATCCAATATCTAGGAGTCCAAATACCGTTGCAACTTCAAAAACTGTGCGAGCTAAATTCTTGCCCGCTCCTGAACACCATGCAGCAGCATTTTAAGACATGGTCATCTATGCGTCATTTCTGGCTAGGAGGGATATCTTCAAGATGGATATTCTCCCTAAATTTCTTTACATTTATCAAGAAATTCAGATTCGGATCCCACACTTATTCTTTTGACTAGCATGCTCTATATTACTTAAGTTCATTTGGTCTAGATCGTCGGCTAGACCGAATGATATCCTGGTGAGGAAAAGAGACTCTGGTAGAGCAGGTCTGCCTCATTTGGAATTATACTACACTGCAGCATTACTTAGCAGAATACTAGACTGGTTCCACCATGGTCCTTTTAAGCAGTGGGTCACTCTTGAGTCAGACTTATCACCAGTACCATTGAATTTTCTTGCATGGCTGCTTCCGGATCGCCCGCCTCCTTCACAGATAACACTCCCGCTCCTCGCTTTTATACATCTGGGACAAGGCCATCACTACATATAGTATTTCTTCACGCCCGGGACCTCTTACCCCTATTCTGGGCAATCTAGGGTTTTTACCTGGGTGGTCAAATGAGGCTTTTCTTTGCTGGCAACCATCAGATCTCATATTCAACATGCGCTCACTTTAAGGGGCCTGAAACCCCTGAGACAGCTTAGCTTCTTCTCTTGCGTTGGACAAGGAGAGTGGCTTTAATATTGCCAACTAAGACCATTTTTATGATGGATTGGGCAAGGTGTGGCTTTGCAGGAACCTGACCAAGTTTGAGGAGCTGTGCCTTTCTGACCAAAAATGCACACATGCCCTTTCTAAAATGTATGGAATTCTCCTATCTCATGCATTCCCGTATTCTATATCTAGGACTGGGAGCAGCGAGAATTAGGCCACAAATTGTGCTCTGAGGAATGGGATAAAGTATTATTTCTTACATTTAAATCAACCTTAGCCTCCCACTCGCAAGAGAGAAACTATAAGATCTTAACCAGATGGTATACCAGACCAATGCTGGAGATGCCCGGCAATAAAACCATATTGGTCGATCATATTTTGCCTAGGTCACTTGATCACGGGGGAAAATCTGGCCAGAGACCCCAGAGGTTGCCCTTCTATCCCTGATCCCATGATTCACTACATCCATCAAAAAGGAAATATTTAGGTTTTTACTGATGGCAGGTAGATCTCTGAAACCCAGATATTGGAAATCAACAGTAATACCAAAAATACGGGAATGGGTTGTAGAAATGAATTATATCATGCTCATGGAAGAGCTAGTAGATTTAGCCAACAAAAACAATCTTAAGTCCAGGGAGGTTTGGACCCCATGGTTGAAGTCTATTGAATCTCCTATATTCTTGCCTTTTTAGTTAATAGGCATCAGGACTTTTTCATGAATAATTATATCTGCTTGACCTGCTGGGTCAGACACTCCGAGGTACTAGATAAATGCATATATACAGACATAAATGTATGAGTCTATATCTATCTATCTATATATATATATATATATATATATATTATATATATAAATATGTCAACCCTTTATAAACCTGGAAGTGCGGTTGGGCCGACTCCCTCATTAGATGCCCCCCCCCCTTTTTCTCTCTCCTTCTCGCCCCTTAATTTAGACCCCCCGTCCCCTTTATTCTGTTGGAGAATGATGCCTTCTGGTTAGCATGATAGCCAGGCAGATCACTTTTTTAGTATGTAGATCAGCAAAGGCAACCTCCCTATTTCTGTCAGCACAGGATTCCTTTAAAGAAACATAGAGGCTGTCAAAGCTAACCTATTTTGATACTACAGTTTCACTACTTTCAGTAATTTTCTAGCTTGGAAAAGCATGCGCATTAGGTAGTGTTTTTTAACTAGCAGTATAATTTGTTCCAGGCTTGTGATTTGGATTAGAACATAAAGAATACGTTAACCCAGCATTTCATATTCATGATGTGTGCCTGCTGTATATGTACTTGTATAAAACAAAGTATCCTGTTCTCTTTGTATTGCTTCCTTTGTGTGAAATCCCTGGTGTCCCTGACAGTCCCTCTGCTTTCCTATGAAAAACTGACCACACTAGGCATGAGAGCACAGGGTGGTCAGTTTCCTGACTGTGCTGGGAATGCAGCCTGCACTCCAATGATCAGACTGGTGCTGACACCCCCCCCCCTCCCCTCCCCAGCCTTTCACTGGGAAGTTCAGTGTACTACTGTTTCTCCCCTAGCTCTCTAAGCACATTATGCAGCTGAGAACAGAAAGTATGTGGTCACTTATAAAAAAAAAAAAGGACTTATGTATTTTATATCTGTGCACAAATAATTTGCCTTTCATTAAACTGAATGAGTTGTTTTACAAAGTAAGGGTGCACATTTCTCACCCGGATGGGCCAGCCCAGGTATCAGTTCCTAAACGTATCTTTTTGAAGATCTATTGCAGTACTTGAACACAGGCAGGTAGAGGGATGTGGGTGCAGGATACTCCACTTGCACTTAGGCATTAGAGGACAGATTCCCAGGCAAAGTCCTTCAGTAGCAGCCTTAAAGGGTAAGGTCACCCTTAAACTCCAAAACGTCCCCCATCAGAAGGGACGTTTTGGAGCATTCTAATTGGTCGGCGGCGTCACATGGGCGGCACCGACCAATCAGATCCCGCGTAGCCCCTCCTGTCAGCGGGGTAGAAGCAAGGGGCCCTGTGTAAGTTCACTTTACAGATTTTTCTGTAAAAGGGAACTTGTGCTTTAAGTATTGCTGGACCTAGCAACCTCTGGAATCTAACCCTCAAAGCACAGGCATACCTCTACCTCAGCTCATACCTCAGCTCTAGGCAAAAGGTCCTACTCAGTGTCCAGAAAAAGGTCTCCAACCAACCAGCCTCTCTGCAACACTCTTTAGTGAAAAGGATCATTATCCAGCCAAGCCTTCTAAGGTAGTGTCCTCCAACTAATTCTCTTGAATCCAGGCTCATTCAGGCCCTCAGCCAAGCACATGCTGAGGCCTAATGGTAACAGCTCTTCAGTAACACAGGTTGCCTCCCAGGGGCAGAGGCCCCAGGAGAAAAGACTCTCTGAATAGCCCTCCTAAACCTTTTTTATCCCACTAGCCACACCACCTAGGCCTACTTCCCAGGGATTGGTTGAGGTAAGATAAAGATTCATAACCCAGTGGATGACTTTTTAGCTGTACTTCTGGAAGATTCTTTCAGAGGCAGTCAGGAGCAATCAATCACCAGGCTAGGGTGACTTGACCAGTCCTAGAAAATAGATTGTTGCTCAGCTGGGTGTCCCATCACATCTGTCACAGTGCACATTTGTAGCGTAAAAAAAAAAAAAACCCCAGTGGTGATTAACCGCTTCCCGACCGCCTCCTGCACATATACGTCGGCAGAATGGCACGGCTAGGCAAAAGCACGTACAGGTACGTTGCCCTTTAATTGCCTAGCCGTGGGTCGCGTGCTCGCAACCCGGTCGGGAGCTCCGTGACCACGGCCGCGGGACCAGCGGACCTGATCGCCGCTGGTGTCCCGCGATCGGGTCACAGAGCTGAAGAACGGGGAGAGGTCTGTGTAAACAAACCTCTCCCCGCGCTTCCTACTCTGCCTGTCATTGATCGGCTGTTCCCTGTCATCGGGAAAGCCGATCAATGATGTCAGACGTCAGCCCCGCCCCCTAATGTTAAAAAAAAACACACACGTCACAGCCCATAACCCCTCCCCTCCCCCTAGTGGTTAACTCTTTCACTGCATGTGTCATTTATACAGGAATCAATGCATTTAAATAGCATTGATTGCTGTATAAATGACAATGGTCCCAAAAATGTGTCAAAAATGTCCGATGTGTCCGCCATAATGTCGTAGTCACAATAAAAATCGCTGATCGCCGCTATTACTAGTAAAAAACTAAATATAAATAAAAATGCTATAAAACTATCCCCTATTTTGTAAACGATATAATTTTTGCGCAAACCAATCAATAATCGCTAATTGTGAATTTTTTTTTTCCAAAAATATGTAGAAGAATACGTATCGGCCTAAACTGAGGGAAAAAAATATTTTTTTTGGGGGATATTTATTATAGCAAAAAGCAAAAAATATTGAATTTTTTTCAAAATTGTCGCTCTATTTTTGTTTATAGCGCAAAAAATAAAATCCGCAGGGGCGATCAAATACCACCAAAAGAAAGCTCTATTTGTGGGAAAAAAAGGACGCCAATTTTGTTTGGGAGCCACATCGCACGACCGTGCAATTGTCAGTTAAAACAACGCAGTGCTGAATCGCAAAAAGGGGCCTGGTCCTTTGGCTGCCAATTGGTCCGGGCTGAAGTGGTTAAATACCACCAAAAAAAAAAAAAAAAATTATAAAACATTCATATGGGTATAGTGTTGCACGACCACGCAATTCTCATTCAAAGTGTGACCGTGCTGAAAATTGGTCTGGGGAGAAAAGGGGGTGAAAGTGCCCAGTATTGAGGTGGTTAATGAAGACCTAATTGTTCAAACATGCAATTACCAATTTTTTCACTTGCTAACGCCCGCACCCAGTCCGACCAATCAAACCCCAGTCCACTGAACTATGCCTGTCAGATCTGAGCCATGCTGTGTTCTTTTTCCCAAAACAATGGTCTGCCATATAATATAACTTCAAGACTTGCACATTTTGATATTTGTAATAGAGCCCAAATGTGTATTTACAATCAAAAGCATTTGTGCACAGGCATATTAGTTTATCCGAACAGGCATCTTGTCTCTTTAGTTGACTTTAAAATTCATAATTTTCATTTATTGAGCATTTTTTCCTTTCAGCATATTAGAATGCTAACTACATCCTATTATCTTAGTATATTTTTTCATAGTTATATTCAGCATTCACCTGAAAGATATTTTTCATAATTGGTGCACATTTAGAGACTCTGCTTTAATCCCAGTGTTTTCATCATAACAGATATTTCTGAGTATTCCTGAAATGCTCATTGTTATTTTATGCACACAACAGCAATACTTAACTGTGTGGCATTTGAACAGGAGCTCCTAAATTAAATTAAATGCCCTTGTGATAATAAATTCAATAGCCTTATTCATGATCTGCTATGGTTAGTTTATTTCTAACTGGATCTGTATTACTATTCAGAATTAGCACATCAGATTTATATAATTGGTTACTAGAAGTATATTTAATTTGAATTTATTTGTGCCCCTCAATTGCATTTTCTGCTAATGTCAAACAAGTCGTATTGTCTTGGATGTAAATTAGACCATGGTTCCAGTTTCTTTGCTAAAATTAAAAAAAAAAAAATGAGTTTACTTGCATCATACTCGACACACTTTTTATTACTTGTAGGATATACTGTAAATGGCTGTTACATGCTGTGTGCTGGGTTCATACAGTCTTACCCTACTTGTTTCATATGTGAACTGCTTGTGTACAGTAACATTTGTGTACCCAAATGGAGCTTTGATTTAGCATATCAGTCCTTCCCACTTGTCGACAGGGACCTCCATGTTTTCAGGTCTTCCTAGATGCTTGTGCTCAGTTACTATTAGAGTTACCCACAGAGGCTTTAAGCACACTCTGGTGTCATTACCTGCAGAGTCTGTCTCTGACCCTCCTGAGTCCTTAATGTGATTGTAAAGGTTATTTTTTTTTTTTTTTTTAATAACAAACATGTCTATACTTCACTCCCCTATTCAGTGATTTTGCACAGAATGGCCCTGATCCTCTTCTTCTTGGGTCCCCCTGCGGCGCTCCTGCCTCCTCCTCTTCTCGCGTGTCCCCATAGAGAGCCGCTCTCCCTGGGGGCACTCGTGTGGCCGCACTCGTGTGTTGCGTCCATTGACACACACAGACAGCAGGACTCTGCCCCTCCCTCGGCTGCCCGTGTAACTGGATTTGATTGACAGCATTGGGAGCCAATGGCTCCTGCTGCTATCAATCTAGCCAATGAGGACTCGGGACAGTGACTGGAGCTTCTGCGCTCATCCCTGTCATTGGAAAGAACGGGTTTAGGTAAGTAAAAGGGGGGCTCTGGGGGGCTGCAGCAGCACAAAAGGTTTTTCACCTTTTAATGCATAGAATGCATTAAGGTGAAAAACACAGAGGGTTTACAACCCCTTTAATGACACTAAATGCTGGTTTAAAAATAAAATCAGTTTAAATATGTATTTTTAACTCATAAAAGTACCTTCTATTGCTCTGACTCCTCCAAATATAAATTTTTTTTTTTAATTTTTTGCTGCTGTGATCCAGCTTCCTGTTTAGAGGGTGGCTGTATTCATTCTATAATTCCACTGTTTGCAGGAATGTAGCCACACTCTCTTGCTTGCTCCCAAAATGGATTATGGACCACTACGGGATGTGTATTGTGAATAGAGCCATGCGCATAAGGGACATTACATGGTGTCAGGAAAACACAGTAACAATTTCACGAAAAAAATAGGTTACAGAGCCATTAAGTAGTTCATATGTATACCGTATATACTCGAGTATAGGCCGTCCCGAGTATAAGCCGAGACCCCTAAATCACCACAAAAAAATGGGGAAACGTATTGACCCGTGTATAAGCCGAGGGGCAAAAATGCAGCAGCTACTGTAAGTGGTAAAAGGGTCAGCAATGCCAATCTGAATGTCCCCTGTACAGACCCCCGTGTCCCCATTGCAGCCCGTGTCCCCATTGCAGCCTACCTGTGCCGATCCGCCGATTCCTGGGTCCTGTGTCCGGGGTCCTCGGTCCTGGGTCCTGGGTCCGGTCCCGCTCTGTCCTCCCCACAGCGTGTATTACAGGCGCCATTAAAATTTAAAAGCCGCGCCTCCTCGTCCGTGATAGGAGGAACACTTTTTTCCCAGCAGTCAGTGTTCAGTGTTCCGCCTATCACGGATATCCTCTCATCCTCGTCCATGAGATGAGAATGACAGGCCATCCGTGATAGGCGGAACACTGTACTGCTGGGAAAATTAGTGTCCGCCTATCACGGACGGGCGGGAGGAGGCGGCGCAGCTTTTGAACACCGCCGTCTGTCTGCATGACAAGCTGTTTATGTAGGCAGACGGCGGTGACTCGAATATAAGCCGAGAGGTGGACTTTCAGACCTAAAAAAGGGTCTGAAAATCTCGGCTTATATTCGAGTATATACGGTAGATTGTTTTTGGAGAATAAGCAGAGCACTTACCCTCCTGTGTTCAGTATCACTTTAACCACCTCAGTACAGTGCATTTTCACCCCCTTCCTGACCAAGCAATTTTTCAGCTTTCAGCGCTGTCACACTTTAAATGACAATTGCGCGGTCATACAACACTGTACCCAGGTGAAATTGTTATCATTTTGTCCACACAAATAGAGCTTTCTTTTGGTGGTATTTGATCACCTCTGCGGTTTTTATTTTTTGCGCTATAAACAAAAGAAGAGGGACAAATTTAAAAAAAAAACAATATTTTTTTGCTTTTTGCTATACTAAATTTCCCCAAAAAATATATAAAAAAAAATTTTTTTCCTCAGTTTAGGCCGATACCTATTCTACATATTTTTGGTAAAAAAAAATCGCAATTAGCGATTATTGATTGGTTTGCGCAAAAGTTATAACGTTTACAAAATAGGGGATAGTTTTATAGCATTTTTATTAATATTTTTTTTTTTACTAGTAATGGTGGCGATCTGCGATTTTTATTGTGACTGCGACATTATGGCGGGCACATCGGACATTTTTGACACATTTTTGGGACCATTGTCATTTATACAGCAATCAGTGCTATTTAAAATGCACTGATTCATGTGTAAATGACACTGGCAGTGAAGGAGTTAACCACTAGGGGGCGGGGAGGGGTTAACATGTTCCCTGGGAGTGATTCTTACTGTGGGGGAGGGGAATCACAAGGGGAAGAGACCGATCAGTGTTTCTCTGTACAGAGAACACACCATCGGCTCCTCTCCTCTGACAGGACCGTGGATCTGTCAAATATCCAGAATGTGCCAAAGAACACATGCCAAGAATCCTATGACTTAAATGTTGGTTCCCGCAGAGCATCAGTGCAAGGAACACCTTTTGCATATGCTACTTGTTAAGGAATTCCTCTTTGGCAAATCACTAGTCAGCTTCACAAAGGAAGTCATTAAGGGAAGAGTGGTCATAGAAATAGTAGGCAAAGAAGGCAAAATCTCCATCCGGGGAAAAAAAATCCTTTCTTTTCTTTCAGGGCTCCAAGGAAAAGCCTGGAACTCAGTTCTGCCATAAGTCCTGGACCCCCCTAGTCCTCCAAATCCTCAAGCAAGTCGTCTTCACAATGAGGGGACACCCTTCATATTTCAGAGTAGGGAGCATCTGTTGGCCTTTGCAGCTATCTGGTCCCAAGGCATTTGGATCCAGGATGTTGTACCCAAAGAGTACAAGGTGAAGTTTTTGTCTCTGTGTCTTCCGTTTCATGTTGTCAAACCTGCCAACATCCCCGCAAAGATTGCTAATGCTACTCTAACGTAGCTCCTCTCCCAAAAGGTCATAGTCATTGGAGAGGTTTTAAGGTTTCCATTGCAACCTGTTCATTGTCCCCAAAGCAAAAGGTTGGCATCCACCCCATACTGAATCCAAAGATTCTTCAAGTGGATGTAAACCCGATTCATTAAATTTGAGCTGGGCACATATATCTGCAGTGTTTTCTTATCTCTCTCCAAAGCACTATGTCCCGTACCTATCTCTTGCTCCATAGCTTTGTTATTAGCCTGATAACTTCACACACATTCTCCGAGACGGGAGATGTTGTGTCAGGGGAGGTTGCTATAAATAGATTAGCAGTCAGCTTGCTGTCTAAGAGCAGAGCTATGCACATCCCTTTCTTCCTTTGCCTATGAGGAGAGGGGGTTTGTGCCTTTCCTCCAATCAGCTTTCTTGGCTGTATGCCAATAATCCACTCCCAGTGCTAACCAGGAAGAGAAAAACGTTAACAGGACGAGCATTTTCCAAGGATATACATAGATGAAGACAGCTGATATACATATAAAACTTTTACCAGCCATTGTGCTTCAGACTGTGTCAACTTCGTGGCTTTCAGGTACCACAACAAAGTGAGCAGGTCTATCTCCAGATCTAAAGGTCTTCTTGCCTGCACAGTGGATGCTCTGGAAACTCCATGGGATCAGGTTAATCTCATCTACACCCTACCTCCTCTTAAACTCCTTCCATGCCTGATCTGTAGAATTGCAAGGGACGGCATTCCATTGATTTTTATTGCACTAAATTGGCCCAGGATGATGGGGTATTCTGACCGTATCAGTCTCTTGATAGTCTTTACGTTGGCCCTCTCAGGTGTCTGGCTCTTTTGCCCCAAGAGCCGATTTACCACCCTGCTTCTTAGGTGCTGACCTCTTATGAACAGGTTATTATTTTGGTCTTGAAAGCCAGTGAAATTAACATCTCGCAAAGTCTACCATTGAGTTTGGATAGCCTGTTTCTCTTGGTGCAGGGCAAAAAAAATTCTATCCCAGGAAGTTTTCCATGTGGTGAATCCTGTTTTTTCTTCAGTCTGGTCTTGACCAAATTTTGGCTTTGAGTACCACCATGATTCAGATTTTAGCATTTGCGTTTTTTTTGTGTTTTTATTTGCGTTTTTTTTTTTTTCAGAGACCGCTTTCCTATCATTCCTTAGTGAAGACCTTCATGTATGGTGTTTCTCACATTGTTCCTCCTGTATGTTCCCTAGGGACTTAGTGGGATCTCAACCTAGTTCTGTCAGTTCTTCATAAAAGCTTTTTGAACTTATTAGAGATAAATTGCCCTGGAAGGAGAGGGCAGCCCTTTCAACCAATCCCATGTATTTTTTCTCCTTAATGTCTCTGCAGGTAAATTCAGCATCTATCCATTTTGACATGCTCTCTGTGCAAGGGTGTGTGTGTGTGATGCTTTTTAACGTTTTTTTTGCCAGGGGGACACAATCAAGCGGCGAGCTCATGATAAAAAACTTCACTTCCGGTGTCCCTACGTTCGCAGGAATGTACCGTCACTGGAAGTGACATTTTTTATCACAAGCTCACCGCTCATTTGTTTGTATTTTGCTGCATTTTCTTCTATGCGAGTATCGCAGTTTACCCTGCTTTCTTAATAAATTTAAATTCCTAAACTTCACTATTGGAGTCTCCTTTGTTTCTCCTGCACTGGCCCATAACATCCATCCTAAGAGGAATATATGACAAGTATATGGGATATCTATACTGGGCTATAGGCAACCTGGAACTAAGAAGGACATAAACTCAGAGAGATCGCTTATAGGATACATCTGGATAATCCCAGGCTATTTATGATATGCTGTTTACCTTGGGTAAGGGGCCATCATACCCATAGGTGTATTTGCACTGAAGACTCACTCATCACAGTCACTCCGTCACTTTTTTTGTGCTAGGTGCAAAGTCACCTTGTCACTGCTGCTAGATGTGATTTCAAGCACTTTAATTCACCAGCACTTTCTCCTTGGAAGACACGATTCATCTATTTTTAGAACTGTTACTATTTTAAAATTTCTGCATCATTGACGCCTGAATATATATATATTTTTGCACTTTATGTAAGAACATTTTATGGTTTAAATAAGTTCATTTGCACAGTGAAATCCCACTCAGAGCTTTACCTTTAGGCCCCTTTCACACTAAGGCGTTTTTCAGGCGATACATCGCTAAAAATAGCGCCTGAAAAAAAAACGACCCCTTTCACTCCAGTGTGAAAGCCGGAGGGCTTTCACACTGGAGCGGTGCGCTAGCAAGATGGTAAAAAAAAGTCCTGCTAGCAGCATCTTTGGAGCGCAATGGGGCAGAGCGGCTATAATGCCGGCAAAGCGTAGTTTTAACCCTTTTTCGGCTGCTGGCGGGTTAAAACCACCCCGCTAGCGGCCGAATTGCGCCGCTAAAACTACGGTAAAGCAGCGCTAAATATAGCGTTGCTTTATCGCCGACGCCACTCCCGCCCCAGTGTGAAAGGAGCCTTATTGTTTTTTATCGATTTATTTATGTACTTTACACTGTTGTAATTTATGTTATTTAGTAGCATGGTATACTTATAGCACTTTAGACTACGTTATTATATTTTGGAGCGCAGCACCATTTATTGGTTTTATTTATTTGATTCTCTTGTGCTGTGTTTGACCCCTGTCGGTGTTTGCTGCAACCAAATACCTTTACTTTATAGTTTTAGTGAGCGCGGGAATACCCCTTGTTTTAAAGTTTGAAACACAAAATCATAAATTATAATATAATAAATAACTATAAAAAATAATAATATAATAATAATAAAATTAATTTCCCACGATTCACTATCGTTCAATTCTGCAAGTGTTCTAATTTACTATCACTGTTTTCTAGCTGGTCTAAAACCACTTTTGACGTAAAGGGACACTTTTTGGTTGCCATGGACAATCTCAAGTTTACAGGCAGAAAGAACAGTATATATAACTTAAAACGGCATGCAGGGCACTGGACAAAGCATTAGGGATAAAAGGGAGGTGAAATTATTTGATACAATAAGGTAATCTGTAATATTACAGTGTATTGTATGTGTTATGTTTTGTGTACTTTACTGATTGGGAGATCGCGCTCTAATGGTGTGGAAATTTTTTACAAAATCGTCTCTAATGGATGGATTTACAATTTGTTTCCATAGTAAGAGTTTCTTTTAACTTTTCTGCAGAATGAGTTTTGGGACATACGGTCAAAGAAAGTAGGCAATTTAAGAAGATGTCAATTAAGAGTGAAGTGTGATGCATCTGCAAAAAAAGGTATGTCATTTTCTGTCAGAATGCTACTGCTGTTCTTTTTATTTTTTATTTCAACATCTTATTCTTCAGTAGAGATCTATAGTCAAGGGGTGACTAGTGCGCTCAACCTGGGTATGTACAATAAGTGGGAAGCAGCCAACATATAATTGGAAGTTGGGAATTATTGCGCTGAGTGTGAGTAATTTATAGGATAGCTGCAAACATTGCCGATAGATTTACGGTAGGATAGGTTTAGAAAGGTTTGTACGTTGCGCTCAAAAAGTAGTGTACATAAAAGTCACTCCTACACAATATTTGCATACAGGTAAGTTGTGATTAGAGCATAAATATAAATAATCGGTAAATGAAATAAATATATATAAATTATTAGTAAAAAAAATAAAATGTGAAAAAATTTTGTGAAAGTGATCATGTGACTGATAAAATTCAGTAAAATTCAAAAAATGGTGAAAAATGACAATCTGTTAATATAGTGAATATAAAAAACATAAAACCATTTAAATATTTGGAAACGAACAAATAAATAACAAGTGAATAGGGGTGAAAAGATGATCGCCAAGCTGTATATATGTATTGATACAGTGGTATAGTCCGGTGGGTGACACAGTCTATAGTCCTGTGAGTGACACAGTATATATTTCTAAGTGCGGTGATGGTGATCCTGTCTGGTCGGCTTCAGCATTTATTGAGAAGGAGGCTTACCAGAAGTCACGGACTAAATGAGACGTACGCCTCATAAGTCGTGACAAGCTTTGTGTGTGGAGGGTTACCAGGTCCCTATTCCACGGATGTATTCCTGGGAGTGTATTCCTGGGAGTATGCGCGTAAACGGGCAGGAGGGATGCGGTCGTCAAAATCTCCAATAGCATTCGGTCATATTTGAGAAAAGAGAACTCGCATAGTATGATACCGTAAAATACTTTTAATGAGGTAAAAACAGATTAAAAACACTCACATTTTGGAAGTAATATTCAGGCTCATAAAGTGGTAGTAGATGTCAGAAAGTGCTGCTGCTGTAGTCCACCCAACGCGTTTCGTCCTCTGGGACTTCGTCTGGGGTGTGGACTACAAGCATCAGCATACATTTATATAGGGAGAGTGACCCCAATCCGTTTGTGAACTCGTGTGACCGGAAGTTGACCTCACTTCCGGTCCGGCGGCATTTCGCTGTTGTATTTGTGGCAAAACTTTATTATTTATGTGGGGATAAATAATAAGGATAATGGGGATTAGCATTATTTAATGCGTGTGTTTATTTAAGTATTAGATCGAACCTGTTTCCTGGTTCTCGGCCGTGGAGCGCAGCGCGCGTGACGTCACGACGTCGCTTCCGCTGACCGCTGGTTAGGCTGTGTACAAGCCAAGCCTCGTTGTGAAGAGGGGCGGGGCGGCCGCGCGCAATGTCAGCACGTCGCGCCCGCTCTGTGTAGCATATGGACATGTTTTGAAATGGTACGTGGACCCCTGCAAGTGCGCATTCGCTGCTCGTAGTTCCGTTCGAACCGGAACTATGTGCTGACACTGCTGGGCATTTCTTCTAGTAATTTGTAAAGTAAAAATTATAGCTGAAACTGGATGATTTTAATGGGGGAATTAAAATAAATGCGGAATGTGGCCACATTCAAACAGGTTTAAGGGTTATGGTCACAAACGGAGAAGAGTCACTCCTTAACCATTTTGTCCATGTCTGTACCTGTACATACATATAAGTAATATTCATATTTTGATTGCCAAATATGAGAGAATTGGGGAGTTGTAAATATGTAATACATATATAGGGGGAAGAAGAATAGAGGGCACAAAACAATTGAATATTCAACGTGCTGGCTTGAATTGTGTATTTAAAATATATATATAAAAGCGTATATGTATAAACATGTAAAAACATGGGTCACAAACTATATACAAAATACACATAAAAAAGTCTTTAAAACCCCCCATACGTATAAAATATTAAATAAATAGAATGTAGAAAGTTGATAATAAAAAATTATCCAAAGTAAATATATATATTGTAAAACCTCGCTGCTGTTAATAGGGGGCGTCTTTGTATAAGAACAAATACAAATAAAAGCGGGCTGATATTTATATATAGAGTAAATGAATTTAAAATATATATAAAAATATGTATATTAAAAAATGATAATATTATAATATTATAAATATTTGGGAGCAACAGCATTTTGAAAAAAAAATTTTGAAAAAATTTTTTTGAAAAAATTATTAGTGGTTGGGAATGGACATATGACTAAAATTTGACGAAAATTTTAACAAAAATCCATGGAGAGAGTTAGTACGTGTAGTAAAGGATGGTCAAGCTTTATTGATAAAGGCATTAATATCCCACTCCACGTTCATACCCAACGGGGAGTGGGATTGTAGCTGGTATATCCAGTATGTTTCCAGTTTAGAAACCCCTCTAGTTTTGGCTGCCCCCCTCCATGGTGCGATAAATTTGTCAATTATTAGAAACTGAGTACCACGAGGATCTCGGTTGTGATGCTGTCGGTAGTGCCTTGGTACTGTGTGTTTAATGCTGCCACTTTTGATCTTAGCGATATGTTCCGTAACACGTGTCGTAAAGGATCGTATGGTGCGTCCTACATACTGTTTTGAGCATGGACATGTAATAAGGTATACGACATGGGTTGTGGAGCAAGTGCAGAAGTTTTTGATTGGGAATTTTTGTTTGGTGACTGAGGATTCAAATTCCTTAGTGTTACGTCTACCACTTATGTTGAAATGACACACTGTGCACTTTTTACAAGGATAATAGCCTGTAAGGTTGTGGAAGAAAGAGGGCCTCACGGGTGGGTTACACACACGCGATATTAATGATTATAAGGCATGTAAAGTTTTTAACTGGCAAAAACAAACTACTTCAGAAGTATCAATGGAAACCAATAGTGCCTCCACCAGCAATGGAGATGGGGCAACATCAAGTTCTCAACCAACCAATACCAATACACCACTCGTTAAGAGCACACAACAAAATAATTCTTACCCACAGAGAGCAGCAATTGCTAACACACGCACCCCACAAAGAGGCAGGGGAAACAGTAACAATTATTCAAATAGAAGGGGACAGAGGGGACGTAGAGGGAACCAGTCCAGTTCTGGTAACCGTCACTATGAATATGATGACTATCAATACAGAGGTTCACCCGCCAAATTCCGGGACTCCCAAAATTACCCCAACCCTCCATATATGAACTACCAACCTATACAAACTGTACACTATCCATCCATACCCACCCAAAATCGATACCAGCCACTACGTGAGTCCTATGAAGATAATGTATATCCATATCCAGATGCAGAATATGATCAACCAACATACGGATACAATCAGATTAATCATTATCCAAATCAGGATTTTCACAGGGACCCCCAAGGCAGAAAAAGGGGCCCCGATCCAAGAGAGGCTGCAGAGGAGGGAGGCGGATACAGAGAAGGAAAAAGAAAGCGCACATAAAGTGTCAGGGGGTTTTCAACTTGAGCAACACCGTACTGACAGAGGAGGAAAAAACCGTCCTAGATAAAGGCCTCAAGTTTGCACCCCCACGCAAACTAAACAAATTCGAAACCTTCATAGAGGTTCACAAATATATCCGTAAAATAAACATCCAGAGATATATTATTTCTAATCCGATTAACAGACATACCAGGGCAGCTATGTCTGGCACTGTCCACTCGGACCTCTCTAACCCCTCACTTTTCAATCCCCCCACTCAATTAGCTCCAGCATTAAATATCTTCAGGGATTTAGTGCTAAAGGACCTCGCCCAATTGCCACCAAAACGTATCCACAACAACCCTTTGCCTAGCAGCGGAATTAAGTCCCTTTGTGACAACAAAGATCTGGTAATTCGCCCCGCCGACAAAGGTGGGGGCATTGTTCTACTGGATAAAACAGCATACATGAGCGAGATGTATAAAATCCTGAATGACCAGGACACGTATAAAGAATTACCAGCTAATCCAACCAATCAATACAAGAAATTGCTTACCACCATTATATCTAAGGGCTTTGATTCCTCTATTTTAAATCGTAAGGAAAGAGATTTTTTAATCCCCCGAGCCCCTCGTATCCCTATTATTTATTATTTACCAAAAATCCATAAAGATGCGACAAACCCTCCTGGACGACCCATTATTAGTGGTATCGATTCTGTCACGTCCAGGATCGGCAAATATGTTGACTATTTTTTACAGCCCATTGTCAAAAGAATCCCCTCCTACCTTAAAGACACCAAGCATGTCATCAATAAACTTGCCTCACTAAATATTGAGGATGATTATATTATGGCGACTGCAGACGTGGCATCACTTTATACATGTATAGCACATTCCAAGGGCCTAGAAGCAGTCAAAATATTTTTAGAAAGGGAGAATACTTTAATACGCACCCAAACCAATTTCATTATGGAATTATTGAATTTCGCTACACATCATAACTACTTCTGGTTTGATGGACGCTTCTATTTACAAGAAAAAGGGGTAGCCATGGGCGCTAAGTTTGCCCCCAGCTTGGCAAACATATTTATGGGCAAATGGGAGGAGGATGTCATTTACGCTATGCAAAGACCCCAATTGATACTTTGGGCACGATATATTGATGACATCCTCCTCCTATGGAATGGGACCTCAGAATCATTGGAATCCTTCTTCATGTCTCTCAATGACAACGATAGGGGTATAGTTCTTACATATGAATCAAGCAAAACTAAGATACATTTTTTGGATTTGGAGATTACAATAAGGGAACGCCAGTTCGAATTTTGTACATATTTTAAATCTACCGATCGCAATGGCTACATACCGAGTGACAGCTGTCATCACAAAGCATGGTTGCGATCTGTCCCTAAGAGTCAATTCCTGCGGTTACGTAGAAACTGTACAGATGCTACTAGATTCAAAGAACAGGCCAATACACTGAGAGATCGTTTTAAAGAAAAAGGGTACAACATGGATGAGGTCGATCGAGACCTAAACAGAGCTCTAGAAGTTGATCGGGCAACACTACTTATGGATAAACCAAGTAAACCCAATAACGAGAATTTTAGATGGTCTTTCCTTACTTCGTATTCAATACAGCACAGGCAAATCAAATCCATTATGGAACGACATTGGGGTATCCTAAAGAATGTTAAAATTCTAAGCAACCTCATACCTGACAGAGCAAAAATGATCTATAAGGGAGCACCATCTCTTAATAGCCAGATCGCCCCAACAATTATTAACCCACCCGTGAGGCCCTCTTTCTTCCACAACCTTACAGGCTATTATCCTTGTAAAAAGTGCACAGTGTGTCATTTCAACATAAGTGGTAGACGTAACACTAAGGAATTTGAATCCTCAGTCACCAAACAA
>CM053026.1:353223452-353305710 GCA_028564925.1 Lithobates sylvaticus | reverse complement strand
TTGTGTATTGCTAGAGCTTTTTTTTGGGTGGGACGGTGCATGTAATTGGCTCAGGGTCAATCAGCACTGTCCAGACAGAGGGTCAGGAGCTATGACAACTCCTCCTACAAGCTTTAACTAGTGCTCAGCTGGACACTGATAGAAGTCACAAGACTACTATATACAACTGATGAGAAAAGGTATGAAGTTTATATTTACTAAAATAATTGCATTTCCATGTTCTGTGTACTGTGGGAGACCAGATATAGTGAATGTAGTGTCCTGGGTTTATTAACACTTTAACCACTTCAGCCCCGGAAGGTTTGGCTGCTGAATGACCAGGCCATTTTTTGCGATTCAGTACTGCGTCGCTTTAACTGACAAGTGCGCAGTCGTGCGACGTTGTACCCAAACAAAAGCTTTCTTTTAGTGTTATATTTTAACATCTCTGTGGTTTTTATTTTTTGCACTATAAACAAAAATAGAGCGACAATTTTGAAAAAAAACACAATATTTTGTACTTTTTGCTATAATAAATATCCCCATTTTTTTTTATTAAAAAGCTATTTTTTTCTCAGTTTAGGCCTATATGTATTCTTCTACATATTTTTGGTAATAAAAATCTCAATTAGCGTAAATTGATTGGTTTGCGCAAAAGTTATAGCGTCTACAAAATAGGGGATAGATTTATAGAATTTTTATTATTATTTTTTTTTACTAGTAATGGCGGCGATCTGCGATTTTTATCGTGACTGCGACATTATGGCTGACACATCAGACAATTTTGACACATTTTTGGCACCATTGGCATTTATACAGCGATCAGTGCTATAAAAATGCATTGATTACTGTAAAAATGTCACTGGCAGTGAAGGGGTTAACACTAGGGGGCGATCAAGGGGTTAACTCTGTTCCCTGCTACGTGTTTTAACTGAAGAGGGGATGGGACTTGCTAGGGGAAGAGATAGATCGGTGTTCATACTTTGTATGAACACACGATCAGTCTCTTATCCCCTACGAGAACCGGGATTTCTGTGTTTACACACAGAGATCCCGGTTCTCGCCGTGTCACAAGCGATCGCGTGAGCCCGGAGGTCATCGCGACCGACTGGCACTAGCATCGGCTCCGGGGGCAAGCAGCGGGCTCCTAGTGGCCACAATTAGAAGTGACATAACATGACGGTGATTCACGCAGCCGCGCCATGTTGCCACAGTACAACTGCGGCGACTAGTCGGCAGGCGGTTAAGGATGATAAAACCACTGTGATAACACTCCCTCCAAGAACTAAACTTTTTTAAAAAGCAAAGAACCTGGAACTAGACATTTCTAGATATTTCCTAGAATAGGAAAAAAACAGCTTGTTAACTGACTTCTGAGGAATTTGTTCACTGCAGTCTGTGTATGGCATGTAACAATACGCAGATGAAGAAGATTAGAGAGCTTGTATGTTCTCCCTGCACCTGTGTAGGTTTCTCCCAGGTACTCTGGGGATTACAATCTTTTTCTTGCAACTGTATACTCCCTCTTTGCTGAAATGTTATGTGAATTTCAGGTTGTAATCAATGCAATCCATAGATATTAGAAATTGAGTTAATTTTTCTTCAAAACAAATTATATCATCAATGTATCTTTTTCATTAATAAAAGTTTACACCCAACTTCCCATTCTGCCATCCTGGACTCCTATTCAGCCATATACAAAGTAGTGAAGCTGTTCACCTAGATTGGAGTACCAATTCTTTGTAAAAAAGTATTTGCCTACACAAAAATAGTTGTATTTCTCTATAAATACAAATGAGTCCACAATAGAATCTAACTGGCTTTTTTGCAAAGCCACTGCTCTACCGAGTGCTCGTTCAATAGAGTCATTTTTCATATAAAATGACCATATATACCAAAGTGACAACAACTGTTACCACACACCTTTCTTATTCACACTTAAATAAATTAATTTAGGATCTGTTTAGATCCTCTAAGGTATGCAGAAGTCACTTGTACTTGAGGTTGAAAGAATGCATCCATATATTGCAATAGGTTAGAGGTTAAAGCACCATACAAATGCTGTTGTGTGGATGTCAGTAAATAATGATGTAGTTTGAATAAAAATGAATTATTTGTATGCATCTGAAGTTTTTCTCACTGGATAAAGGTCACTTATTTAAGAAAGAAGAAACCACAAGAAAATCCTTACATGAATATGTAATTTGTACTTGAACAGTTTAGCAGCCTTCTAAAATGCTCAGTAGAAAAAATTATTGAATGAAAATATAACAGCAGCTTGCAGCTGTACTTATTCTACGAAGGCAGCTCCAGAACAGACACAGATCAATTTTTCTTTATATATGGGACAGATTCCATATCCTTTGAAGCCACAAAACATCCCAGCTGCTGTCAATAAAAAAATTTGCCGTTGGCTTTAGATCATATAGAATTTGCCCCTTCGCATAAATTGATTCTTTAGATAGACTGAAGTCATTTTTAATTTAACAATATTTCCTTGTATGGGTCCAGTGAATAATTGTGAATTTTAACAGATGCATACTTTTCTTTTTTGTCTGTTAAACTCAACTTTATCATGGTATTATATTTGCGTATAGGCTCAGCCGCTAGATTTTAGGGTATTGACATGGGGTTTATGTATTATATATTTTTCAGCTAAAAACAACAATAAAAAAATGATTGCTGGAGTGACAGCATAGATAGATATTTGTGTTTTTTTACCCACCACTGTGCCATTGTAAAAACAAAAAAAAATTCAGATAGGTGGAATCAGTTTTCTATATTATTGTTTATAAATGGTGCTGCAGAAAAAATTCATGGGCAAGCAGTTCACCCTTTAAATGTCATAAGACAGCACAGCTATCAGGCAAATTGCACATATAAAATAAGATTGACTCTGAGCCTTGTTATCACTGTAAGGCAGGCCATACACTTTCTGCATGATTGCAATATCTGCATGATTCCCCCATCAACAAAGACAGCGCTGACAGGGGAATCCCTCCTGCCGAGCAATTGTCTTCTCCCAGCAGGGGAAGTCGTCACCAGGGGGAGAAGACAGTGATTATGGCTAGCGGCTATAGCAACCGCTAGTGATAATCGCAAGGGAATCCGGCAGGCTGTTTGTACCCAAGTGGATCGATCAACTTGGTACATCCAGCCTGCCCATTAACGGTTCGAATCTTGGCCAGTTCCTGCTGAACCAGACAAGATTTGAACTACGTATACCCGGCCTAAATAAAAAGCAGTGATCACAGATGTAAACAAAAAATGTCAACACATCCTTCCCCTTCCACCTTTGCTTCTAATCACTTCTCCGCCGATCGCTTCTGTAAATAAAGCTGGCCATACATGGATTAAGATTCAGCTTGTTCAGCAGGGACCAAAAATAACCCAAAGAAAATCGCGCTGGACCGACAAAACTTAAAATTAACCTAAAGTATGAGCAGCAACCGCATGTGATAAACATAAAACAGTGAATATAGAAAAAAAGGCTGCGCTAAGTGAAAAATGTTACAAAAAATATTACACAAAATGGATCATAGTGATAAATAAATCAACCAAAATATTGTTACTGGTGATGGACTAAACAGCCCTGATGTGAACATCAGAAAATATATTCATGATAACATCCAATAATTAGTATAAATCTGTTGATCAAAACAGACTAGCAATGAACCAGTGAAGGCTCGATGTGTATCTGTATACAGTGTATATCAAAAGATACTAGGCTTAATGTTCAAATAAATAAAACAAAAACAAAATGTCCAAGTGACAAAAGGTCCAGTCCGAAGGCAACAGCGACTGACATCAACCGTGAAAACAGTGACTTTTCAAAGTGGTATCCAAAAGATAAAGTGACCGGTGCTCAGTGTTCCCACCACCAGGCAAAGTGCAGGCTTACCAGATGGAGATGGGACAAACGCATGTGGCTATAGCCCAGCCCAGGCCTTTTCCTCTGGGGTGTCGTGGTTCCACCTCTGTCTCAAGAATGGATGGTAGTCACCTCAGGTAGTGATGATTCAGGGGATCTCCAGCAGTGGGGGAGTATCTCTTTGGTCTCAAGAGCGGTTCACCCAAATGAAGGGACGGGAAAAAGAAGAACACACCATGGGTGGGATCCAACGGGTTTATTTAATCAAAAAGCGCCAAAGAGCGCAGGTATAAAACAAATAAAAAGGGGATTTAAAATTTCGCGGCCGGCCGGCAGCAGTACACGCCCGTGCTAGGACGTAGAACGCAGTGAAGTCAGCACGTCGCTCCTCCTACGCGTTTCGTCAGAGAATGACGTATTCATGGGGCACAGGCAGCGTACTGACGCACCGCTTTATATACACATATCAGAGCCTCGATCTGGGTGGTAAGGAGGCTAAAATCTCCATCTTGAAGGATGGCAAACAAGAACACTAACCTTATGGCTAAGATATTAATGTAATACCATACAACAAATACGGAACACATTGTTATATTCAATCGCATGGATCTAAATGATATAACAACCAAAGTTGGGACATATAGGAAATACTTAACTATAACATTGAACGTGGACCGGAGATGGGTAATGTAATCTACAATACCCATCATATAAGGAAAACAACGTCCAATGCGTGAAGATGGAAAAATAACTCATATCATATATTCCTTCCCCCTCAATTTTGCCTATAGGTGTTGTGAGGGGAGTGAAAAGTCATACCGACATCAAAAGTCTATGTTAGAGCGGGGCCGGGTGGTGGAAACATAGCGACCATATCAATGGGCGCCATAAAACTACAATTCCCATCATGCACCTCATTAAGGGCATGGAGAGCGTCACGTAGAGGGAGTAAGGGAGGGGCCCAAATTCCTAATGGGAGTGTCCGCATACAACGTATCCAGACTTAGCCATATCAATGGGCGCTATAAACTACAATTCCCATCATGCACCTCGTTGGGGCATGGAGAGCGTCACGTAGAGGGAGTAGGGGAGGGGCCCAAATGGCTAATGGGAATGTCCCCATACAGCCTATCCGGACTCTGCCAACATGTGCCCATCATTGTGACGTGATGCTCCTTGGATGTCCACAAACAAGGTGTAGTTTAAATCGGCCAATAAGGGAATTATCCACCAGGAGGACTGTGGTATTATGTCTTGAAATTAATATCCATATCCTCCCATGGACGTATTCTATTAATCCATCGCAGTGTGTTTCAAAAGTGAACACACACAGACATATGTGGGTATAAAAATATATGATAACTGGTTAAGTTATAAACAGTTTAAAATTTACTAAATAAAAATGGGACCAGACAAATTTCTATCCATGTGTGGGCAGGGTGGTGGCAGAGAAGTTGATCTATCGATTCCGCCCTGTCTTATTTTTGCTACTTGATCAGCAGTACTACTATAGCTGGCAGTGCTGATCACTATATTCTGATGTTGGGGAAGTCTCCCCACTGTCAGCATACAAAAGAACAGTGGGAGGATTCCCCCATCCACCTCCAATGTGTGAATGGGGGAATCGGGTCATTTGTTTTGTTCAACCCTGAGCGGTAAGAAGGTACACATGGCATATTGTCCAAAAAGAGAGCACACTGATCACACTGCTTTCCAATGCTGTGGGGGAAAAAAACACTAACCACCAAAAGTTATGGATCACTTAGGCAGGCCATACATGGGTTGAATTTCTAAAGACTTTTCTTTCGAAAATCTTACCTAAAAATTTTTGTTCGAATTTCGCACCATTAGTGGGCTGCAGCAACAGCTGATTTTCGTGCGGCCTTGAATTTGAGTAATCGGGCATGTTATAAATTTTTTGAAATACAAACAATTTTTAAATCAATGATGGGAGAATCATGCAAGAAATGGAATCGAAAAAGAAATGTGCATGTGCAAGAAAAAAAAATTCCCGGAAAGAAAAGAAGATTCCCAGCCATGAAAATTCTTTTTTGTAACAACAGGAGGTGAAATTGAAGGCTTGGTTGGTCGAATTTCTAAATCAATGGTGGCCCCATTGGATCACAAAACGCACAAAATTTCTATTTTCAAAAGAAAATTCTTTCGAAATTCGACCATGTATGGCCAGCCTTACCACTGATCAGTGATCACCAACATCTAAGGCTTGGAGGAGTGGAATCTCTCCACAGGAAAAATAATTGGTGTTTAGCAACAAAAAGCAGCATTGACATTGGACTTAATCCTTCTTACCATCTTTATGTGCACAGAATAGTTACTTGTTCTCAACAATAAGACATATTCACATTAAATCAGAACTGTTAGTGGACACCCTCTGGATTAAGTTATGTATTAAATAAAACCCCTGTCTATGTATTTAAACTGTCCTCAATATATATGTATTCTACCCCCCCCCCCCTGCAATCCCCAATGCGCAGCAGGACTCAGACTGGAAGAATAAAGGGTCAGTAATGTATACCAGTCTGCCCCTGCAGCATTCTCAGTGCTGTCAATCTAACACTAGAAGCTTTCTGACAAATGTATATATCATAGGGATAACTCCATTATTGGGCTGCAGCTTCTTCATTGTCCAGTCATAAGCTGAGGCAGGTTGGTGGCCAAGCTGAGTTGCTTAACTGCAGTCGAATAAAGTGAGGTCAATCACCTGGCTGTAGTATCCGACAGGACTGCCTAGGTAAAAAGCATTATAAATCAGATTGTATTTGCTCCAACTGTAAATATAGCTGTTTGCCTACAGTTCTCTCTTTATATTTTCAAACATTGTTATTGAGGCATAGACACAATAGGAAAAATATGCTACAGTTCAGTTAATCGTATTTGTGGAACAGAGGAAGGGTCAGTTAGTTTACAGTAGAGCATGTTTAGGGGGGTAATTGACATCTAGTAGCTATTTTATGAAATAATAAGATCAAGTGTGCAATGATATCAAAGTTCATTGTAAAAAACAAAAATAAAAACGGCATTGTCCATGCTATATGTAGGGTACCATTGTGTGCAGGCATGTAGCAAAGTGCAAATGTGCTCACTTCTGGTCTAGTAAAGTCCACAGAACAGAAAATGAGGGAAACGTTATCTAACAGAGCCACAGAAAGCAATAAAACCAGGGGTTCTAGCCTGCCCCGATTATATCCAAAATGTAAAAAAAAAATGTATATAGATACACTTCAAGGTAGATTTTTAACATGTAAGTTCCTTAGTACACTTTATTGGAATATAGGGCACAAGCAGCATTATTTGTATGTTTTATGCACACTGCAAACAAGGACTGCAACATATGTATTGAGTGGAAGTTTGTGCTCTAGCAGACCATGATCCAGTTAGAGGATTGTGACTGCTGGATGCGCATAAATCCACATGCTCCTGTGAACCTGCAATGCCAGTGTACCAATTATCTTAACAGTGATTTGTCTCTGTTTTTGTGCATTCCATTTTAGTAAATCAAGCCTATTGGTCTTTGCATATCTCTAGATATACTATAGTGCAATCTAGTGGATGTAAGCATGCAATACAAGAAAGACACAGATATCAGATCCATTACTGATTCCCACCACAATTAAACTCAAGTCTTCCAAATTGGGATTTTAGATTTTAACAGCTAATGCATAGTATTTTTGTGGAGGGTTTAAACATACCTAGACTTAAATGATATACTGAGGAAGAAGAGCTTACAGGCATAGCATATACACAATAACGTCATAGAGAAGAATGTTTTCATAGAAAAGGTGGTAGTGTAGATATGTCAGACACAAATGGAACTTTCAGAAGTTCTTCTTGAAGTTAAAGTTGAACAACTAAATACACAGATGAAACTCACAAATGGGAGCTGTTTTTGCCAGCTAATGAAGGTCTTTTGGACCCCTTAGGGAACGGGAGCCTTGACTGCTGGAAGCATGGCTATGCAGTGGGCGTTGACTTAAATGGGTTGTAAAAGCAGAAGATAAAAAGCCTTCTGTGTGCAGCAACCCCCCATTTACCTGAGGTCCCTCTCTGTCCAGCGATGTCCATGAGTGTCTTAGCCGTCCGAGATTCTCCCTCCTGATTGGCTGAGACACAGCATCAGCGCCATTGGCTGCCGCTGCTGTCAATCAAAGTCAGCTAGCCAATCAGGGGAGAGGGAGGGTGGGGCCAGGGCAGAAATCCGTGTCTGAATGGACACGTGGAGCTGTGACTCGGCTCGGGTGCCCCCATAGCTAGCTGCTTGCTGTGGGGGCACTGAACAGGAGGGAGGGGCCAGGATCACGGAAGTGGGACCTGAGAAGAGGAGAATCCAGGCTGTTCTGTGCAAATCCACTGCACAAAGCAAGTAAGTATAACATGTTTGTTATTTTTATAGGAAAAAAAAATTGACTTTACAATCAATTTAATGCAAGGTGGTTAACTGGATCTATCAGGATTGACTACAAGGATGTGAGGTGAAGGGATGGAGCTTAAACGCTAGAAAAAAAGACTACACTTTTTTCCTACATGAGGAAATTCAGCCTTCAGAAGAGTTGCCTGCCCACCTGCCCACTATGTGATAATTTGTCAAAGCTTTATTGGCAGTTGGACCTTGCCAGCAATTAACATTGCTTTAATGGGTTATGCCCTCAAGTTTATTTTAGGTCAGTCTGGCACTTGACTTGAAAGGCATTTTAGACTATGCAAGGCATTGTTTACTTGTGTTCAAAGTATAACTGTGACTGGCACTGGTAATTTGTAATGTTTTATAAATTTTAATAAAGCTACGACCTTGCCCTTTTTCAACTAAATCAGCCTATGTGTCCTTTTTGGGCAAGGTATGGTTTTTAGTTGGTCATAACTGAGCTATTGCTTCTTAGCAGTCAAGTATGTGTACTTCTGTCCATCTAGTCCTTATGCGGCGTACACACGGTCAGAATTTCCGATGGAAACAGTCCGATGGGAGCTTTTCATCGGATTTTCCGACCGTGTGTATGCCCAACAGTCTTTTTCTGTCGGAATTTCCGACGGACTTTGAATTGAGAACCTGTTCTCAATTTTTCCGACGGAAAACCTTTCTATCGGATTTTCCGATCGTGTGTATGCAATTCCGACACAGAAAATTCCGACGGATGCTCGGAAACAATTCGACGCATGCTCGGAAGCATTAAACTTCCCTTTTATAGTGCTGTCAAACGTGTTTTATGCCGCTGTGTTATTGACTGTCGGAATTTGGTGTGATCGTGTGTAGGCAACACAGCTTGAGCGGAATTCCGTCTGAATTCTTTTGGAAAAACCATCAGAGTTTTACGACGAGAATTCCGATCATGTGTACGCGGCATTAGATTTACACAGCTCTACTACATAGCACAGACTTGTCTGGCAGGGAAGAAGACCTGATGTTTCTTAAATGCAGTTCAATAACACTTAATGCCGCTTACACACAAGCGGAATTTCCGTCAGAAAAAATCTTGGATGGTTTTTCAGACGGAATTACGCTCAAGCTTGGCTTGCATATACACGGTCACACAAAAGTTCGCTGAACTTTCGACTGTATAGAACGCATTTACGATCAGAACTTTTTCCGACGGAAAAATTGAGAACATGCTCTCAATCTTTTGCTGGCTGGAATTCCGCCAGCAAAAGTCGGATGGAGAATACACACAGTCGCATTTTCGGACTAAAATCTCTCATCAGACTTTTGCTGGCGGAATTTCCGCTCGTGTGTACTGGGCATAACAGGTTTTTCCCTGCAAGTCCTGTGTCTGGACAGTGAAAGAAAGCATACTATTGAGCTCATCTTTTTGTCACTTTCTCCTACTTAGCATGTCCATTGTTCTTAATTGAGTACTGCAGTACATCTTACTGGCTCATTGTCCTGCTTCTTCTATTGTAAGTCATATTCAGGTAATTACACTGTTTGAATAAATAAATTGAATGATGTAGTAATTAATATATACTTTTTATACTATGTCTATTACAGTATATCTGACTGGAGTTCAGCTTTAAAGAACAAGTTTTTTGGAAAAAAATATTCTATAAAGAAAGATTAAGAAGAGAAAGCAGCATGAACTATTTGAGTTTTGTAGCAAGACAGAGATATCTGTAACCACATGAAATTCTAATGTCATGATGTTGAGTCACCAAGGAATATATCTGTTGCGACAAGAATGAGTGTTGATGCCACACCTATTTCACGTGTAATGAATATGCTTGGAAAATTGTTTTTCGTCATTTGTAAATTTTTGTCACACAACACACATCATTTTTTTTTAATACTTAAAGTGATCTTTTTACAGAAAGACAACATAACTAATTTAAATTTATAAAAAAGATACCTGCACTCACCTTAGCAAATTTACTTCAGTATGGTTGCTTGAAAAGAACCTAAGATAGGCTTTGTTATGAAGGGCAAAGCAATAGGTCCACTTTATTGCCTCCCCTCCCCAACTGCACATATCATTCCCTTGCAACACTGCTGCTCCGTTATCAGGAGCAAAGAAAGTGAGCCCTGTGCAAGCTTAAAGTCACCCAAGTGGGAGCTTACACAATAATCTCCATTCCCCAATTTGACAGTTCTGCCCCCTGCTCCACTCATAGATGTTGTACTATCATTTCCTGCAGTGAAAAGGGATCTATGAATGAAGGAGGCAGACCTTTGATTCATCCACCCATCCTCCATTCATGGAGGTATTTTCATTGCAGGAAGTGATAGTATGAGTTCTGTGAATGGAGCAGGAGGAGAATCTGTGGGGGAGGGGGAAGGCAGAGGATGAAAGATGGAAGAAGAGGAGCCACCAGGACATGAGACACTCTCCATTCATGTAATTAGAGCCCCTGGTGCTAATTTAAAAAAAACAAGCTCTTTAAACTTCATCTTTAAAGCACAGCTGTTGCTGTACCCTGCATGGGCAAAGCATGGGTTGCTTTTAGTGCATAGTGAAGTGGTAACATTGCATAAGCATTGGTGGAATGCTAGCAAGAGGTGCTCTGGCTCTAGGGCTTCTTGGGCACACATAAGAAGCTGGGAGTTAAAGGTACATACAGGCAGTACTTCTGAGCATCTATTAAGTTAAACATGTTTTGTCCCATAACAGGTTCAATTTATTCAGAACACCACTAAACAAGCACAACTAGAATCCAAAAATGAACATAAAATAACACCAGTTACATAGTTGCATAGTTACATAGTTAGCTAGGCTGAAAAAAGACACAAGTCCATCCAGTTCAACCATAAAAATAAAAGAAATAATAAATAAAAATAAAATATAATATATCGTACAATCCAATAAACCCCATTCTATACCCACAGTTATAATACCATTTTTTAACATTTACGTGTTTTACCACCTGTGCTGCCAATGCTTTCTTGAAGAGTTGCCTCTGTTGAGTTCTTCTATAGCCAACCTACTTTTGGGACTGTTGGATGCCTGGTCACCTGCTGTGAACTGTGGTTCCATCTGAAGACTTCTATATTACTGCAGGACACCCCAACTTATTACAACTACATTACCCGCTAGTTCAACTCACTCCCTGGTTCCATCCAGCCACCAGTCAGACCAGCTCACAGTATTCTGACTTCTAATCATTGAGAACCTGCCTACCAGAAATCTGATGAAATGGTATGCTGTGAAATGTCTCCAGAAGACTATACATCTGTTAATGATTTAATATCACCTTCCTTGTTGTTTATGTCTATTTACAGAGCACTTTTCTTACCAATGGTGGCTGAGCTACAGTATTTCAAAAATAGAAAATGGGGACAAATGGAACTAGCAACTAATAAAATTAAAGCACTGGTGTTCAAAGTACACTGCTCTGCCCCAAACACAGATTGATGCTATAGGAACTGAAGCATTATTATTTTTAGAAAAATATGCTGACCAGTTACAAGTTAATCATTTCCTAAAAATATATGGTGATTCGGGTTTCTTTAACATTTTTTTCTCCTCATGCTGGTATGTTGAGAAATCTTAATAAACATTTATTTTTACCAACCTTTGGTTGCTTCTTTATAAGGATGGTGGACCAATGCATTCTTTTTTTTTTTCTTCCTTATTTTTACCTTGAGATCCTGACAATAACACTATTTCCTTTTGACAATGTTTACCCACCATTAGGGATGGGCCCGGTGCTCGATGCGAACCCATGTTCGCATCGAGCACCGGGTGTTCGCTCGCTCGGCGAGCCCAGAACTATTTTGGCCGCTCGCATCACGTTCGTGTGATGCGAGCGGCCCCGCAATGCATTGCGGCCGGCGCGGCCGGCGCAGTGCATTGCTGGCTGATGATTGGCCAAGCATGCACTGTGACCCCGCATGCTTGGCCAATCACAGCGCCGGAAACTCGAAGAGCCATAATTGGCTACAGGCAGGACGCCTGTAGCCAATTACAGCTCAGGGGCTTTAGTACACGCCCCCTCTTATAAAAGGCCGCCACGCCGTCTGCGCCGGTCACATGCTGTTCCGGCGTAGATAGAGCAGGATCGTTCTGTGTCACTCTGCTGGATTTAGTTAGAGAGATTTACTTAGAGAGATTGAGTTAGATAGATTCATTTAGAAAGATTGATTTAGAAAGAGGGGCTTGTAGTGTGTTCGTGGCAGGCAGGCACTGGCAGCAAACAGAGCTCCTGTATTTTGTTCCCAGAAGCACCTATAGGACTTGTAGTGTGTTCGTGGCAGGCAGGCAGAGCTCCTATATTTTGTTCCCAGAAGCACCTATAGGACTTGTAGTGTGTTCGTAGCAGGCAGGCAGAGCTCCTATATTTTGTTCCCAGAAGCACCTATAGGACTTGTAGTGTGTTCGTGGCAGGCAGGCAGAGCTCCTATATTTTGTTCCCAGAAGCACCTATAGGACTTGAAGTGTGTTAGTCCCATCACACAGAGATCATATATTTTGTTCCCAGAAGCACCTATAGGACTTGAAGTGTGTTAGTCCCACCACACAGACCTATATTTTCTTCCCAGAAGCACCTATAGGACTTGAAGTGTGTTAGTCCCATCACACAGAGATCATATATTTTGTTCCCAGAAGCACCTATAGGACTTGAAGTGTGTTAGTCCCATCACACAGACCTATATTTTCTTCCCAGAAGCACCTATAGGACTTGAAGTGTGTTAGTCCCATCACACAGAGATCATATATTTTGTTCCCAGAGGCACCTATAGGACTTGAAGTGTGTTAGTCCCATCACACAGACCTATAGTGTCTTCCCAGAAGCACCTATAGGACTTGAAGTGTGTTAGTCCCATCACACAGAGATCATATATTTTGTTCCCAGAAGCACCTATAGGACTTGATGTGTGTTAGTCCCATCACACAGACCTATATTTTCTTCCCAGAAGCACCCATAGGACTTGAAGTGTGTTAGTCCCATCACACAGAGATCATATATTTTGTTCCCAGAAGCACCTATAGGACTTGAAGTGTGTTAGTCCCATCACACAGACCTACATTTTTCTTCCCAGAAGCACCTATAGGACTTGAAGTGTGTTAGTCCCATCACACAGAGATCATATATTTTGTTCCCAGAAGCACCTATAGGACTTGGAGTGTGTTAGTCCCATCACACAGACCTATATTTTCTTCCCAGAAGCACCCATAGGACTTGAAGTGTGTTAGTCCCATCACACAGAGATCATATATTTTGTTCCCAGAAGCACCTATAGGACTTGAAGTGTGTTAGTCCCATCACACAGACCTATATTTTCTTCCCAGAAGCACCCATAGGACTTGAAGTGTGTTAGTCCCATCACACAGAGATCATATATTTTGTTCCCAGAAGCACCTATAGGACTTGAAGTGTGTTAGTCCCATCACACAGACCTATATTTTCTTCCCAGAAGCACCCATAGGACTTGAAGTGTGTTAGTCCCATCACACAGAGATCATATATTTTGTTCCCAGAAGCACCTATAGGACTTGAAGTGTGTTAGTCCCATCACACAGACCTATATTTTCTTCCCAGAAGCACCTATAGGACTTGAAGTGTGTTAGTCCCATCACACAGAGATCATATATTTTTGTTCCCAGAAGCACCTATAGGACTTGAAGTGTGTTAGTCCCATCACACAGACCTATATTTTCTTCCCAGAAGCACCTATAGGACTTGAAGTGTGTTAGTCCCATCACACAGAGATCATATATTGTGTTCCCAGAAGCACCTATAGGACTTGAAGTGTGTTAGTCCCATCACACAGACCTATATTTTCTTCCCAGAAGCACCCATAGGACTTGAAGTGTGTTAGTCCCATCACACAGAGATCATATATTTTCTTCCCAGAAGCACCTATAGGACTTGAAGTGTGTTAGTCCCATCACACAGACCTATATTTTCTTCCCAGAAGCACCTATAGGACTTGAAGTGTGTTAGTCCCATCACACAGAGATCATATATTTTGTTCCCAGAAGCACCTATAGGGCTTGGAGTGTGTTAGTCCCATCACACAGACCTATATTTTTTCCCAGAAGCACCTATAGGACTTGAAGTGTGTTAGTCCCATCACACAGACCTATATTTTGTTCCCAGAAGCACCTATAGGACTTGAAGTGTGTTAGTCCCATCACACAGAGATCCTATATTTTCTTCCCAGAAGCACCTATAGGACTTGAAGTGTGTTAGTCCCATCACACAGAGATCCTATATTTTGTTCCCAGAAGCACCTATAGGACTTGAAGTGTTTTAGTCCCATCACACAGAGATCATATATTTTGTTCCCAGAAGCACCTATAGGACTTGAAGTGTGTTAGTCCCATCACACAGACCTATATTTTCTTCCCAGAAGCACCCATAGGACTTGAAGTGTGTTAGTCCCATCACACAGAGATCATATATTTTGTTCCCAGAAGCACCTATAGGACTTGAAGTGTGTTAGTCCCATCACACAGACCTACATTTTCTTCCCAGAAGCACCTATAGGACTTGAAGTGTGTTAGTCCCATCACACAGAGATCATATATTTTGTTCCCAGAAGCACCTATAGGACTTGAAGTGTGTTAGTCCCATCACACAGACCTATATTTTCTTCCCAGAAGCACCCATAGGACTTGAAGTGTGTTAGTCCCATCACACAGAGCTATATTTTTGTTCCCAGAAGCACCTATAGGACTTGAAGTGTGTTAGTCCCATCACACAGACCTATATTTTCTTCCCAGAAGCACCCATAGGACTTGAAGTGTGTTAGTCCCATCACACAGAGATCCTATATTTTGTTCCCAGAAGCACCTATAGGACTTGAAGTGTGTTAGTCCCATCACACAGAGCTATATTTTGTTCCCAGAAGCACCTATAGGACTTGAAGTGTGTTAGTCCCATCACACAGACCTATATTTTCTTCCCAGAAGCACCCATAGGACTTGAAGTGTGTTAGTCCCATCACACAGAGATCATATATTTTGTTCCCAGAAGCACCTATAGGACTTGAAGTGTGTTAGTCCCATCACACAGACCTATATTTTCTTCCCAGAAGCACCCATAGGACTTGAAGTGTGTTAGTCCCATCACACAGAGATCCTATATTTTGTTCCCAGAAGCACCTATAGGACTTGAAGTGTGTTAGTCCCATCACACAGAGATCCTATATTTTGTTCCCAGAAGCACCTATAGGACTTGAAGTGTGTTAGTCCCATCACACAGACCTATATTTTCTTCCCAGAAGCACCCATAGGACTTGAAGTGTGTTAGTCCCATCACACAGAGATCATATATTTTGTTCCCAGAAGCACCTATAGGACTTGAAGTGTGTTAGTCCCATCACACAGACCTATATTTTCTTCCCAGAAGCACCTATAGGACTTGAAGTGTGTTAGTCCCATCACACAGATCTATATTTTCTTCCCAGAAGCACCCATAGGACTTGAAGTGTGTTAGTCCCATCACACAGAGATCATATATTTTGTTCCCAGAAGCACCTATAGGACTTGAAGTGTGTTAGTCCCATCACACAGAGATCCTATATTTTCTTCCCAGAAGCACCCATAGGACTTGAAGTGTGTTAGTCCCATCACACAGAGATCCTATATTTTGTTCCCAGAAGCACCTATAGGACTTGAAGTGTGTTAGTCCCATCACACAGAGATCCTATATTTTGTTCCCAGAAGCACCTATAGGACTTGAAGTGTGTTAGTCCCATCACACAGAGCTATATTTTGTTCCCAGAAGCACCTATAGGACTTGAAGTGTGTTAGTCCCATCACACAGACCTATATTTTCTTCCCAGAAGCACCTATAGGACTTGAAGTGTGTTAGTCCCATCACACAGAGCTATATTTTCTTCCCAGAAGCACCTATAGGACTTGAAGTGTGTTAGTCCCATCACACAGAGATCCTATATTTTGTTCCCAGAAGCACCTATAGGACTTGAAGTGTGTTAGTCCCATCACACAGAGATCCTCTATTTTCTTTGCAGAAGCACCCATAGGACTTCTAGTGTGTTAGTGGCATCACACAGAGCTCCTATATTTTCTTTGCAGAAGCACCCATAGGACTTCTAGTGTGTTAGTGGCATCACACAGAGCTCCTATATATTTCTTCTCAGCAGCACCCACAGGACTTCTAGTGTGTTAGTGGCATCACACAGAGCTCCTATATTTTCTTCGCAGAAGCACCCACAGGACTTCTAGTGTGTTAGTGGCATCACACAGAGCTCCTATATTTTCTTTGCAGAAGCACCCATAGGACTTCTAGTGTGTTAGTGGCATCACACAGAGCTCCTATATATTCTTCTCAGCAGCACCCACAGGACTTCTAGTGTGTTAGTGGCATCACACAGAGCTCCTATATTTTCTTTGCAGAAGCACCCATAGGACTTCTAGTGTGTTAGTGGCATCACACAGAGCTCCTATATATTCTTCTCAGCAGCACCCACAGGACTTCTAGTGTGTTAGTGGCATCACACAGAGCTCCTATATTTTCTTCTCAGCAGCACCCACAGGACTTCTAGTGTGTTAGTGGCATCACACAGAGCTCCTATATTTTCTTTGCAGAAGCACCCATAGGACTTCTAGTGTGTTAGTGGCATCACACAGAGCTCCTATATATTCTTCTCAGCAGCACCCACAGGACTACCGACTACAATGGCTGGAAGACCGCCAAGGGGAGGCAGAGCGTGCAGAGCCAAGAACACAGGGCAGGCAGGCTCTGTTTCTAGTGGACGTGGCCGTGGCCGTGGACGTGGTCGTGCATCGTCATCAGCACGTGGCCATGGGACACGCTTGTCTTTGTTTTCGGCAGCTGGAGCCGCATCATGCTGAAGGCTTGGTAGAATGGATGACCAAGCCCTCCTCATCCTCCTCATCCTCTCTCACCCATGCTCAGGGTACTGGCAGAGCAGCTGCCAACGCGTACTCAATGGCATCATCAGCCACCCCTTCCCTAGACCCACCATGTCCTCCTGAGGAGTCCCCCGAACTCTTTGAGCACAGTGTTGGGTACATGCTCCAGGAGGATGCCCAACGATTCGAAGGCTCGGATGATGATACCCAGCTTGAGGAATCTGGCAGTACTGTTCCACCAGCTGCAGCTTACTGCCAGGTTTGCTCTAGTGGTGAAGAGGGAGGGGATGATGAGGTCACTGACTCCACGTGGGTGCCTGAAGGGAGAGAGGATGAGGAGGAGGACGAGGAGGAGGAGGATGCGGCGTCACATGTCCAACGAGGCAGGATGCCCCCTGGAGGCCAGGTAGAGGCCAGCACAGCAACTGTGCAACACCGCAGAGCTCCGCCTGTGCAGGGCGCTGCCTCTGCACGTTATCAGAAAAGTTCTTTGGTGTGGGCCTTTTTTGAGACGAGTGCATCAGATCGCACCACTGCTATTTGCAATATTTGTCTCAAGCGTATCTCGCGTGGCCAAAACATCAGCCGCTTGGGCACCACAAGCATGACCAGACATATGTCGACCTGCCATGCAGCTCGTTGGCAGGCACACATAAAAGACCCACACCAAAGAACTAAGCGGACCTCTCCTTGCTCCTCATCAGCTGGGATCTCCATCCCCACTACACCTTCAGTGCTCTCTGAAAGCTGCTCTGAGAGGACTGAAGGTGTAGAATTAGGTGTGTCACAACCAAGTACTTGCAGTACATCGACGTCCGATTGCAGCAGGCAAATTTCCCTGCCCCAGCTGCTGGACCGTAGAAAGAAGTACACTCCCAGCCATCCACATGCCCAGCGGTTGAATGCTAGCTTGGCTAAATTGCTAGCACTTCAGCTGCTGCCTTTTCAGTTGGTAGACTCGGCCCCCTTCCGTGAGTTTGTTCAATGTGCGGTTCCTCAGTGGCAGGTTCCCAAACGCCACTTTTTCTCACGGAAGGCGATTCCGTCTCTCTACCGGCATGTGGAAGGCAATGTCCATGCCTCGCTGGACAGGGCGGTCAGCGGTAAGGTGCATATTACCGCTGACTCATGGTCCAGCAGGCATGGACAGGGACGGTACCTTTCTTTCACGGCCCATTGGGTCACTCTATTGGCAGCTGGGAGGGATGCAGGACAAGGTGCAGTAGTGTTGGAGGTTGTTCCGCCACCACGCCTCCAAAACGCTACTACTGCTACTGGTTGTGACACACCTCTCTCCTCCACCCCCTCCTCTTCTTCTTCCTCCAGTGCTCTGTCCTTGGAACCAGCGGTGCTCCGTAGGCGTACAAGGGGCTACGCAAGTACGCAGGCAAAAAGATGCCATGCCGTGCTTGCGCTGGTGTGTTTGGGGGACAGGAGCCACACTGGGCCAGAGGTTCTGGCAGCTCTGCAGGGGCAGGCCGAGAGGTGGTTGACGCCACGTCAGCTTAAGCCAGGAATGGTCGTTTCTGACAATGGCACCAACCTCCTCTCCGCCCTGCGACAGGGGCAGCTCACCCATGTGCCCTGCATGGCTCACGTCCTCAACCTGGTGGTGCAGCGGTTCTTGGGCAGGTTCCCAGGCTTACAGGATGTCCTGAGCCAGGCCAGGAAAGTCTGTGTGCATTTCCGCCGATCTTATAATGCCAGTGCTCGGCTGACTGAGCTGCAAAAGGAGCTGAACCTGCCCAAGAACCGCCTAATATGTGACATGCCCACCAGGTGGAACTCAACGTTGGCCATGCTGCAGCGACTGCACACGCAGCAGAGGGCCATCAATGAGTACCTTTGCGACTACGGCACCAGGACAGGGTCAGGGGAGCTTGGTTTTTTTTCCCCACGTCAGTGGAGCATGATCAGGGATGCATGCACTGTCCTCTCACCATTTGAGGAGGCCACGAGGATGGTGAGCAGTGACAGTGCATGCATCAGTGACACTGTCCCTCTTGTCCACCTGTTGGAGCATACGCTGCGTGGGATAATGGACAGGGCACTTGAGGCAGAACAGAGGCAGGAAGAGGAGGACTTCCTTGCCTCTCAAGGCCCCCTTTATCCGGACAGTGTTCCTTCTGTCCCACCCATCACACAGGAAGAGGATGAGGAGGAGGAGGAGGAGGAGGAGGAGGATTGTGTGAGCATGGAGGTGGAGCCTGGCACTCAGCATCAGCAGCAGCAGTCTTTTAGGGATGATGTACAGTCCCAACAAACCAGTGGACTTGTACGTGGCTGGGAGGAGGTGGCTGGCGATCATGTCATCTTCAGTGACCCAGAAGACTCCGGACCGAATGCCTCAGCTAACCTACGCTGCATGGCCTCCCTGATCCTGCAAAGCCTGCGGAAGGATCCTCGTGTTCTTCGGATCAAGGAGAGGGACCATTACTGGCTGGCCACTCTCCTTGATCCGCGGTACAAGGGTAAGGTTGCGGACCTTATCTTGCCGTCGCAGAGGGAGCAGAGGATGAGACATCTCAGGGAGGCCTTGCAGAAAGGTCTGTGCAACGCGTTCCCAGAAACTGGGAGGTTACAAACTCCTGGTCCTGGGCGACGAGTTGCTGAGGCTTCGGTCAGTAGCAGAAGGAGCGGTGGGGAAGGTGGACGTCTGACCGATGCGTTCAGACAATTTTTTAGTCCGCAGCCCCAAGGTATGATCGGTTCCAGCAACCATCGCCAGCGTCTGATATACATGGTGCAGGAATACCTTGGGGCAAGGTCAGACTTGGACACCTTTCCTACCGAAAATCCTCTGGCTTACTGGGTCCTGAGGATGGATCACTGGCCAGAGCTTGCACAGTATGCAATTGAGCTACTGGCCTGTCCTGCCTCCAGCGTTCTTTCCGAACGCACATTCAGTGCTGCTGGAGGATTTGTCACCGATCATAGGGTGCGCCTGTCCACCGCCTCGGTTGATCGACTGACCTTCATCAAAATGAATCAGTCTTGGATCACCACCAGCTACCAGGCACCTGAGGCGGATATAACCGAATAATTTTTAATGTCACATCCCTTCAAGACTGCCTATGCTGATGCTGAGTGACTGTCCTCTTATGTTCACTGACTATCCTCTTCCTCCTCCTCAATGATCCATGCCACCACACCAGTGCCTAAGGCACAATTTTTCAGCCCCTGTTTAACAGGGGCGTGTACATACAATTTTTATAAAAAAATGCTTCGCAACACGTGTGACTGCTGTGCTCCAAGTACAGTATCTGTGAGGGGTTGCAGTGTTGTGGCACCAGCACCAGTGCCTAAGGCACAATTTTTCAGCCCCTGTTTAACAGGGGCGTGTACATACAATTTTTATAAAAAAATGCTTCGCAACACGTGTGACTGCTGTGCTCCAAGTACAGTATCTGTGAGGGGTTGCAGTGTTGTGGCACCAGCACCAGTGCCTAAGGCACAATTTTTCAGCCCCTGTTTAACAGGGGCGGGTAATTACAATTTTTTTTTAAAAAAATGCTTCGCAACACGTGTGACTGCTGTGCTCCAAGTACAGTATCTGTGAGGGGTTGCAGTGTTGTGGCACCAGCACCAGTGCCTAAGGCACAATTTTTCAGCCCCTGTTTAACAGGGGCGTGTACTTACAATTTTTTAAAAAATGCTTCGCAACACGTGTGACTGCTGTGCTCCAAGTACAGTATCTGTGAGGGGTTGCAGTGTTGTGGCACCAGCACCAGTGCCTAAGGCACAATTTTTCAGCCCCTGTTTAACAGGGGCGTGTACTTACAATTTTTTAAAAAAATGCTTCGCAACACGTGTGACTGCTGTGCTCCAAGTACAGTATCTGTGAGGGGTTGCAGTGTTGTGGCACCAGCACCAGTGCCTAAGGCACAATTTTTCAGCCCCTGTTTAACAGGGGCGGGTAATTACAAATCTTGATCTAATAGTTCACAGCAGGGCCCATTCCTGCGCCCACCAAGAGTAACTATGAGGGCCTACAGTCTTGTGGCAACACCGTCCACCACCACCGCCAAAGGCCCAATTTTTCTGCCCTGTTCATCAGGTGCTTGCAATTACAAATCTTGATCTAATAACTCACAGCAGGGCCCATTCCTGCGCCCACCAAGAGTAACTGTGAGAGCTTACAGTCTTGTGGCAACACCGTCCACCACCACCGCCAAAGGCCCAATTTTTCTGCCCTGTTCATCAGGTGCTTGCAATTACAAATCTTGATCTAATAACTCACAGCAGGGCCCATTCCTGCGCCCACCAAGAGTAACTATGAGGGCCTACAGTCTTGTGGCAACACCGTCCACCACCACCGCCAAAGGCCCAATTTTTCTGCCCTGTTCATCAGGTGCTTTCAATTACAAATCTTGATCTAATAACTCACAGCAGGGCCCATTCCTGCGCCCACCAAGAGTAACTGTGAGAGCTTACAGTCTTGTGGCAACACCGTCCACCACCACCACCACCCCCAATTTGTCTGCCCTGTTCAACAGGTGCATGCAATTACAAATCTTGATCTATTAACTCACAGCAGGGCCCATTCCTGTGCCCACCAGTCTTGTGGCTACACCAACATCTAATAGGGCAAATTTCTGCAGAGTATATACGCCAGGCCCCTACTTTCAAATGTAGCGCTACCCCCAGTTAAGAGAGCCGCTGGTTTGTTTTGGGTCCCTGAGTACAGCTCCACCAACCCCCGGCAATCTGGCTCTACCCGCTCTGGCACAGTTAGTAAAGGGGTACGTCCCTATGCACATAAAACCATATCTTATACTCTAAATGTAATTGGTATGAACTCACAAGCAGACTGCTGAGATAAGAATAACTGGCTTTACTTTGGCAGTAAGGAAAAAGAATAGCAACATGCATTTGAACATATATCTTACAATACGTTAGCAGGTCCCTGCAATATGCACTTTAACATGTACACAGGTATATCAAACTAGCAATGGGGAAACGGAGCGCCAAGTGTGGCGACCGTCTGCTATACACCCCTGAGGTGCAATAAATCTATCTGCGCCTACCTAATGGACCAGGCCTGATCCCTAGTAATAGAGCTCAGTCCTTGTACTAGTACAGTGTTCTTCACCGGCAATGAATCTGTAGAGGTGGTGCACATGTAGCTTTAAATGGTGTCTTTGTAATCCACAAAAAGTAACATTGCTGCTCTGAGGTAAATTGCGCCTAGGCAGTTCAATAGGCATAAAACGTGTGTGTCAATGCAGGATGAGCCTTCCGGCTCTCTCACCAATCCTTGGGTACCGTCCTCAGCTCCGGTCCCTCCAATGGTGGCTCTGGTCTCTCCAATGGCGGCGTCCGGTCTCCTCAGTCACAGCCCTGGACTCCGGTCATCAGCTCCGTCCGACCGACAGTAAGGGGAAGTCTCCGCTCCGCTGCTGTGGACTCTGAGGGGTGAGAGTCTCACTCCATCGGCTGCAAGGCCCAGGCTTCAGGCCTTCAGCTCCGGTCCGCACAGGTGTCTCTGCTGGCTGCAGTCTCCGCGTCCCACGCTCTGTCAGCAGAGGCAGGCCAGTCCTGTCAGGCCTCAGAAGAGGAAGTGTCCCAAGAGGAAGAGGCGGTCTCCGCTCTTCCTTTTTATAATCTCCCCCAGCAGCCTCCCGGGCGGAAGTCAGCAGCCCGGGGGCCTGGGGAATCATGGGAGATGTAGTCTCTTCCAGTAAAAGGGGTAGAACCCCGCTACACACTCCCCCCACTTTGAATCTTTGGTCCCCAAAGACAGTGTTCAAATTACAAGCTTTCTCGGGAACAACATTTTCACATAACTTGGACAGAGGAGCTTCCCACCAATTGGCATAAGATGGGGAGCTGTCCTGTCTACAGGTCACTTCAGTGTGTGCAACCTGCTTAACTGTGCCAGAGAGTGAGCTAGGGTTGCCCTCCACTAAATGAACAGCGGAAGGGTCAGGGCTTTCAGCACTTCTCCTTGCTGTAGTAACAGAGTCCTCTGAACTTTCTCCCATCTTGGGGTAAGTTAACTTCTTGGGAGGCTTCACACTCCTGCGAGCTCTCTGTTCTCTTGGAACTTCTTCAGGAACACATTCTGGCAACATCTCTGGTTCTGGAACATCTTCTTCTTGTTCTGGGTAGAGACCAGGGATATCTTCCCAGCACTCAGGCACATCACTGAATGGCACAAACTCTGTGGCTTCTGGGTTCAATGTGTTATCTTCCACATCTTCAGTAGGTGGAAGATCTATGGCGGAACTTCCTGGAGTTGAGGAAGGCCATAGCCATTCAAGTTCTCCTCTTTCTTCCTCAGGTTGGGGGTCCTGTCCACCCCTAACTTGGGATGTCTGAGACCTAGTATTAGGCCTGGGGGTATCCAGAATGGAAACAGATTCAGGTACATCTCTTACTGGAGGCATTCTGACTGCTTCAGTGAGTGGGAGCAAGTGATTCCTATGCCAGGTCTTCAAAGGCCCCACTCTTCCTTCTGGCTTCAACTTGTAGACAGGCAATCCTGGAAGTTTTCTACAGACGATATATGGCTCTGATCTCCATCTATCAGCAATCTTGTGTTTTCCAGGGATCCCTAGATTGCGTAACAGTACACGGTCCCCAGGCTGTAGGTCCTGTACTCTAACTTTCAAATCAAAGTTCCTCTTGTTTCGGGCCCCCCTCTGGTTAGAGGCCGCTTGAGCTTTCTCATAAGCTATCTTCAGACTGCGCCTCAGTCTGTCCACATATCCTTTGTGGGAGGCAGCAGAGGCATGGTCCAAAGAAATGCCGAAGGCCAAATCCACTGGCAATCTTGCTTCTCTCCCAAACATAAGCCGGTAAGGGGAGAAACCTGTCACATCACTTGTGGTGCAATTGTAGGCATGCACCAGAGCTGAAATGTGTTGACTCCAATGTTGCTTCTTCTCTGTTTCCAAAGTTCCCAACATGTTCAATAGGGTCCTGTTGAACCTTTCAGGCTGGGCATCACCTTGAGGGTGATATGGTGTGGTCCTAGTCTTCTCTACTCCCAGAGAATCTAGTAGCTTCCTGATCAGGCGACTCTCAAAGTCCCTTCCTTGGTCTGAGTGGATTCTCTGTGGCAGTCCATAGTGAACAAAGTACTTCTCCAAAAGTACCTTGGCTACTGTAGAGGCCTTCTGGTCCTTGGTTGGGAAAGCCTGAGCATAACGAGTGAAATGGTCGGTTACCACCAGAACATTTCCCAATCCGCTCAAATCGGGTTCAAGGCAGAGAAAATCAATGCATACCAGATCCATTGGGCCTTCACTTTGCAGGTGGCTCATTGGGGCAGCTTGATGGGGTAAAGTCTTCCTCTGAATGCATCTTGCACAGGAATGGCAATACTCCTCCACTTCGGCCCTCATGCAGGGCCAGTAAAACCGGTCTCTGACAAGTTGGAAGGTTCTCTCTGCTCCTAAGTGACCATGCTGGTCATGTAAGGCAATCAGCACAGTCTCTCGATGCTTTTCTGGGAGAAACAACTGCCACTTGTCTTCTGGTCCATCAGAGGGGCCCCTTCGGTAGACTACCCCCTGATGCACCTGTAACTTGTCCAACTCTCTCCTCAGTAGGCGAGCTTCTTTGGAAGGATGAAGGCGAAGTCCCTCTGGACTCTTGTCTTCCAGGGCTTCCAGGACCAATTTCCCCATGGGATCTTCCAATTGGTCACACCTTAACTCCTTCTTGGACAGCTTCGGCAGACACTCTTCTGCCAGTTGAGTTACCCCACAGTAACACTTTGGGACTCCCACTGTGGTAACTCCTATCTCTTCAGCCCTGGATCCTCCTCTGGCTTGGAGTTCAGCCCCTTGACAAAGGGCTCGCACTCCATCTGGTGCCACTTGAGTCCAGTCTTCCCAGTCATCGACCATGACATGGGATCTTCGGGACAGGGCATCTGCATCCCTATTTCCAGCCCCTGGTCTGTACTTGAGACTGAAATTGAATCCAGACAACGCCGCCAACCATCTGTGTCCAGTTGCATCCAGCTTGGCGGTGGTGAATAGATAGGTCAAGGGGTTGTTATCTGTCTTTACAGTAAACTCGGCCCCATACAAATAGTCTCTCAACTTGTCAACAACTGCCCATTTGAGGGCTAAGAACTCCAACTTGTGGGTGGGATAGTTCTTCTCGGAGGGGGTCAGGCTCCGGCTCACATAAGCCACTGGTCTCAGCTGGTCTTCATACTCCTGGTAGAGTACTCCACCTAGGCCCTCATGGCTGGCATCAACATGTAGCTCATAGGGTCTAGTGGGATCAGCGTAGGCCAAAACTGGGGCTGTGGTGAGACTTCTCTTCAAGGTTCTGAAAGCCTCTTCACACCTTGAATTCCACTGGTCTTGGACTGATTCACTGGACCTCCTAGGCCCCATTCCATCCTCCTCTCCTTCTGTCTTCAGCAGCTCGTTGAGGGGTTTGGCAATGCGGGCAAATCCATCCACAAACCTGCGGTAGTAGGAGCAGAACCCCAAGAAAGACCGAAGTTCTGTAACTGTTGTGGGCCTTGGCCACGAAGTAACTGCCTCCAACTTCTCAGGGTCTGTAGACACTCCTTTTTCAGACACTATGTGTCCCAGATAGTTCACAGAAGACTGATAGAACCGACACTTCTCTGGAGAAAGTTTAAGTCCCTCTTCACTGAGCCTCTTCAGTACTTTCTCCAGCCTGGCTTCATGTTCTTCCAAAGTCTTTCCAAAGACAATGACATCGTCCAGATACACAAGGACTTCTATGAGGTTCATGTCTCCAACAGTCCTTTCCATTAGGCGTTGAAACGTAGCAGGAGCTCCAGATAGGCCCTGGGGCATCCTGTTGAACTCAAAGAATCCTACTGGGGTTATGAAGGCAGTCTTTTCTCTGTCTTCTGGATGCATGGGGATTTGGTAATACCCACTCTTGAGGTCCATCACACTGAACCACTTAGCTCCAGATAAACTCTGTAAGGCATCTTCTATCCTTGGCGTGGTGTACTGGTCAGGAATGGTCCTCCTGTTGAGAGTTCTGTAGTCAATGCAGAGCCTCAATGACCCATTCTTCTTCCTGACTACCACAATTGGGGAGGCGTAGGGGCTTCTGGACTCCCTAATCACTCCCGTCTTCTTCAATTCCGCAAGCTGCTCCCTCAGATCCTCCAGATCTGCTAGCGGGACTCGCCTCACTCTCTCTCTGAATGGCTTGTCCTCTTGCATGCGGATTCGGTGGGTGGCACTCTTCGCACACCCCACATCAAACTCATCTTTGGAGAAAATCTTCTCCCATCTGGTCAGCTGGGCCTTGGCTCTCTCTTTCCAAGCTCCAGGTAGGTTTGGGTTTTCCATGGAGAGTTTCTTCCAAACATCTTCACTTTCACCCGTCCCCTTCACTTCTGACCAGCCAACTGGGACAGCAGGACTCACCTGTCCCAGAAGCATCCTGGCAGGGATCTCCACGGGCTGCTCCGTGGGGTTCCTCACACTGACAGGGACTCTTCCTCTTGCCTTCTTCAGGTCCTTCAGTGAAATTACTTCTGGTATCACCTCCAGACCTGAGTGACCCTCCATTGGGTCAGGTTCCAGCATTACAAAGGGGCCAGGTTGCTCCCAAGTAAGTTTCACCGTGGCTCTCATGCAGGTCACCTCTCCAGGCTGTAACACTGCTCCTTCTTTTCCAAGCCTCCATACCCTTCCTATCCCCTCACTTGGGGTCTTCTGCTCTAGGACCAACCGCTGGTAGGCTGCCTTCAGCATGGGATGGATCTTGGGAGTTGAAAGATTCTCTTTCTTCACCAGGGGGGTCAGAAGCCTTCTGACTAGGTCCGTGTTTGTCCCTATGATCAGGGAGGTCTTGCTGGTTCCTGGTGGGCGGGGACACACCACTGCTAAGGTGTCGAACACTTCAGACTTCCCAGCTACGGATGGGTCAAACGTCAATCTGATGGGTAAGTATCCATCATAGGGGAAACTCTGAGTTCCCAATCCCCTTATCTCCAACTCTTCTATCTTCTGTATTGGCAGATGACTCAGGTATCTGTCATAGAAGTCCCTGTACAACAGGGTCACTTGTGCTCCAGTGTCTAGAAGGGCCTTCGTGTACACTCCTTCCACCTGGATGGGTACAGTAGGGGATGGACCAACTAGCTCTTCTGGGTAGGGCCTAGTTGATGCTGTCCTCTTCTTTGGACTCTTTGCTTTGCCAGCACTTGATTTGCACTTGCTCCTTTCTTGAGCCTGGTATGCATTGATCCTCTCCCTCTTAGTGGGAGTATGAACCCGTTGAGGGATATTGTTATCTCTCACTTGCAAGGGTTGTTGCTTTGGGGTGCTGTGTCTCCTCAGAGGGGTCTTGCCCCCTTTCTCTGGAGTGCACCTCGGGTGAGGATCCCTGGGCCCCTTCTGAGGGGTTTGGTCTCCTCGCTTTCTCTTCTTGTTGTGCTTCTTGGAGCTCACTGAAGGTGATGGGCACCCGGTTGACTCCTTCACCGGGGCCCTTTGGCGTTTCCCGCCGGCTGGCGGCTTTCTGCCTTCTTCTTCTTGGGACTGGAACATACAGCTGCAATATGACCAATTCCTCCACAATTAAAGCAAATCATCTCACCGTAGTCAGGTGGGGATGCTGGTGCTGGGACAGCTGGAAACAATTCCTTCCTGCTTGTTTCCTTCTTGGGACTGGGCGTCTCTTTCGCCACTAGAGACGTCAGTATCTCCATCATCTGGGACATCTGCAACTTCAGGGCATCTACCTCTGTGTCTCTTTCAGGGGTTAAGGCCGTCCTGACCGTGGCCACTGTAGACTTTGTAGACCCCATCACCTGCTTTTCCCTTTTCTCTTCCAACATGGCCTCTTCTTCTCTGACCATTCGGATGAGGTCAGGGTAGTCCAGGCTCTTCCCATCCTGCCGGGTGCGTAGAATTAGTGCGACAGGGTCCAAGGGTTGGGCTCCCCTCATCACCTGCTGGGCACGGGCTTCATCTACCTTCCCTGGATCTATCCCCTTCTTCAGGATAATCCTATGCAGGATCTTGTCTATGCGTCCCATGTACTCTGACAGCTTCTCCCCTGTCTTCTGGTAACAGTGTTCCAGTTGATAGGTAAGTTCTGTGACTTTTTCTGTCCCACCAAACACACCTTCCAGGATGTCTATGTAGTCCTGGGCAGTGCAATCCTTTTTGCTTGTCTTCAGATTGCGTATGGCCTCTAAGGCAGGTCCTTTCAGGCTTTCCACAATCCTTTGCTTCTTTCTGCCTTCTGAGACCTCCCATTCTTCTAGGGCCTGCGTGGCACCATCTAACCACTCTTCAAATCCCTCTTCTCCCGAGGGTACAGGTGTCCTCCCTGAAAACATCCGGAGTTTCCTGTATCCCGACATTGGGTAATCCCCGGGGTCTCTTCTGCACTGAGTCACAATTTCCCCTAGGACAGCACACAGTTCTGCACTAAGAGTAGTGTGTGCGGGACTTTCCGCGCCCTTCTGCTCCTCCTTCTTTGGGGATAGAATGGCTTTCATAGGAGAGTAGTCTCCCTTCCGCGGCAGCGCATGCAGCACTTGGTAGGCCTGGCCATTCGGTGCCTGTATGCTGTGGCTCCTGAACTGCTCTGGAGTCTCTTCCTTCCATTCTATTAAGGCGTATGTGTACCCAGCATCATTTCTCATGTCCATTATCCATGACTTCTGGCATGGGGATAATGACATTATGAGCTGCTTCACTGCCTCTCTCTGCCATATCCCTGGCAGTTCAATGACTGCTGCTGCGGCTGGGTCAGCGGCCCATGTTGCGGACCACCGTCCCACTTCTATTGGGTCCATGCCGGCACCTTCTGGCGGCTTTTCCCGCTGACTCAGGATCCCGGATTACGAGCCCCCACGTGTAGCGCTACCCCCAGTTAAGAGAGCCGCTGGTTTGTTTTGGGTCCCTGAGTACAGCTCCACCAACCCCCGGCAATCTGGCTCTACCCGCTCTGGCACAGTTAGTAAAGGGGTACGTCCCTATGCACATAAAACCATATCTTATACTCTAAATGTAATTGGTATGAACTCACAAGCAGACTGCTGAGATAAGAATAACTGGCTTTACTTTGGCAGTAAGGAAAAAGAATAGCAACATGCATTTGAACATATATCTTACAATACTTTAGCAGGTCCCTGCAATATGCACTTTAACATGTACACAGGTATATCAAACTAGCAATGGGGAAACGGAGCGCCAAGTGTGGCGACCGTCTGCTATACACCCCTGAGGTGCAATAAATCTATCTGCGCCTACCTAATGGACCAGGCCTGATCCCTAGTAATAGAGCTCAGTCCTTGTACTAGTACAGTGTTCTTCACCGGCAATGAATCTGTAGAGGTGGTGCACATGTAGCTTTAAATGGTGTCTTTGTAATCCACAAAAAGTAACATTGCTGCTCTGAGGTAAATTGCGCCTAGGCAGTTCAATAGGCATAAAACGTGTGTGTCAATGCAGGATGAGCCTTCCGGCTCTCTCACCAATCCTTGGGTACCGTCCTCAGCTCCGGTCCCTCCAATGGTGGCTCTGGTCTCTCCAATGGCGGCGTCCGGTCTCCTCAGTCACAGCCCTGGACTCCGGTCATCAGCTCCGTCCGACCGACAGTAAGGGGAAGTCTCCGCTCCGCTGCTGTGGACTCTGAGGGGTGAGAGTCTCACTCCATCGGGTGCAAGGCCCAGGCTTCAGGCCTTCAGCTCCGGTCCGCACAGGTGTCTCTGCTGGCTGCAGTCTCCGCGTCCCACGCTCTGTCAGCAGAGGCAGGCCAGTCCTGTCAGGCCTCAGAAGAGGAAGTGTCCCAAGAGGAAGAGGCGGTCTCCGCTCTTCCTTTTTATAATCTCCCCCAGCAGCCTCCCGGGCGGAAGTCAGCAGCCCGGGGGCCTGGGGAATCATGGGAGATGTAGTCTCTTCCAGTAAAAGGGGTAGAACCCCGCTACACAAACATCCAACTTACAAACGACTCCTACTTGCAAATGGAAAAAGAAAACAGGAAGTGAGAGGAAATCTACCCCTAGGAAGGGAAATTCTATCCTGTTAGATTTAATTTGGGAAAAAGGTATCTCCTCTCTACTGATACTTTATCACCAATCCTTGTTTCAATTAAAACCCCACTTTTTCCAAAAACATTTGTCATTGGGACGGAAAGTGAGGTGACATGTTCTGAACAGATGTGCAAAGACAGCAAATGTTACAGGGGTGATAACCCCTCCCTATGTTCTCCAAAAAGCTTAAAAATAGATTTTTTTGGGATGGAGCTACACTTCATAATGTACCTGTTCAGATTCTACTTAAGAACAAACCTAAAGCCGCAAGTGGTTTTAAATGGCTTCTTTTTTCCTTTACAAATGTCATTTTGTGCAAGGACAGTTCTAAACACGGGAAACACATGCCACTTCACAGGCATACTTTAGACACCCCCCAGGTACCATATTTAAAGGAAAATTTCACTTTTTTTTTTCACTTTATGCATCATTAAAATGACTGCTCCCGAAAAAACGTTAGTTTTTAAAAGTTCTTTTTTGCATTGATATATGTCCCCTGGGGCAGGACCCGGGTCCCCAAACCTGTTTTATGACATTAACATGCATATTGGCCGTTGTAATTAGCACTTTTGATTTCGAACGTTCGCGTCCATTATAACGTATAGGGTTCGAAAATTCGCGCGAACTTTCGGTCCGTTCGAAGGTTCTGGTGCGAACCGAACCCGGGGGTGTTCGGCTCATCCCTACCCACCATACTGTATCTATGAAGAAGCAGTGTTGTCACCAGGACTGGGCTACAGAACACCTCCCCTTCTCCTCTTTTCCATAACACCAGGCGTAGGTGTTCATTAATCAGAGACAGCTGAGAACAATGCAACTGATAAGAGTGCAGCAGAGATGAACAGTACATCTTTTTGTGTAGTTTTTGAACAGGAGCTTTTTGTGTCATTTTTGAACAGATATAACAAAACATATTCAATGGTATATTTTACAGACTAGAAAGTAACAAGAGCAACTGTTATGGTTTACATGCACTTTAAATATGCTACCAATGTGCATAGACGGTAATATGGTTTTCTATTCGGATTTACAGACATTATACTAATCTGCAAAATTGGAATTATTAGTATTAGTTGTGTCCCTTGCTATATCTCTCAGCAAGGTAAGAAATAAGAAAATTTAAGTGTGCATGCGCGCGGCCACGGGAGCAGTCATGCTGTGACCAGACTCCGCACACCGCCGGCTAACTAAAGCTAAATATAGTGCAGCAGGAACGAGAGATTTCCTGTGATGAGCAGCGCGTCATCACAGAAGTGCCATGCAGCGCCAGACCTCGGGGCAGATGAAAAAGAGGCAATACAAGACAATTGGCATAATCAGCAGGGACAGGCACGGCCCCCTCCCACTGGGCAGACTCCTTCACCCAAGATGGCACTGGGTAAGCTGGACACACGTGGTCAGTACAACAAACAGCCATGCTCATCACAGGCTACAGATACGTCTCCCAATGCGGACATATGGGACTCCTTCTCCTCACAATCTTTAGGGGAAAAGGATGGGGACCTTTGAGGTGAATCCCTCTCCCTGCCTTTGTCCCCCAAAATGTCCCAGGAGCTATCAGAGCATGCAGGCTCCCCAGGCTCCTCAATGGACAGAAACATGGCAGAAATAGCAGACTCAATCTTCATATAATCTAGTCCTGCTCATGGAGAACCCTGATCTCAACTTGTTCCCTATGCAGGAGACTCAGTGCTGCTGGCTCGTTTCTCTACAATGCTGCAGCAGGAAATATCTAAAGCTTGCTCTATCATAACCACTGACATCAAGCAAGACAGACAGAGTTTTGGACTCAGACTGCAATTGATGGGCACAGTGGCTGCGTTTGATGGCACAGTGGCCTCGATTGATGGTACAGTGAGGCTGCACTTTTTTCAAAATGTTTCAATTTGTTTGCGGCAGCACCAGCCGCCACTGCTGAAAAGGAGATCCATTCTCAGTGGGTGCACTTTCTCTCCGCACTCTCTTCACCCACAGGTAGGCTGCTAGCAGTTATCCTGGGTCCTGCTCTGCCTGACAGGAGTTATACTGCTGCCACCCTGTCTTGTCAGGCAGCTGGAGAATGGAGTGATAGCAAGTTCCCTGCACTCCCCCTTCATCATAAAAACACTGCACAGCTGCCCCTTCTAGAAACTCAGCCCCCCCCCCCCCAATTAAAAAAATAATATATTGCAACTTGCCAGTCCTTTTAGACAAGTACAGAAAATATATGCTGATATTGCCAGAAATGCAGTATTCTTGTCACTTCTTGTGAACTTAACTAAAGAAGCATACAATGTTTTGTTCTATATTCTGTAATGGCGATAAAGAGGGGAAAGTGTGTTTGCAGTTTAAAGTGATTGTAAAGGTTTTTTTTTTTTTTAAATAACAAACATGTATACTTACCTTCTCTGTGCAGTTGGTTTTGCACAGAACAGCCCGGATCCTAGCAGCTTGTGCTACAGGGGGGACCCAAGCCAAGTCAGAGCTCTGTGCGTCCATTCAGACACAAAGCCCCGACCTGGCCCTGCCCCATCTCTCCCCTGACTGACGTTGATTGAGAGTCATGGGAGCCAATGGTGTCGCTGATCTGTCTCAGCCAATCAGGAGGAGTGTCTTGAATGGCTGAGAGGATTGTGGACATCAGGTAGGTAATTAGGGGGTTCTGGGGGGGGGGGGCTGCTACACACAGAAGTTGTTTTATCTTAATGCATAGAATGCATGCTGCACGACGCTGCAATGTGTCGAACGTGGCCATCTTTGTGGTTGGAAACAAATGCTGCTTATGCAGACTGCTGCTTTCTGTACATGCTCGTTTTGTATTTGATGAAATGTGAGTACCCTGGATTTTTCTTCAAATAAATATGACTCTGGTTTTATAATACTACACCATGAGGAGTTCCTTCTTTTATATTTTATGTATGCACCTCTGAATATTTGGTGAGACTACAAGACCCAGCCATCTGTGATCTCCATTAATGGTTTTGTGGCTCTGTGGATTTATCCTGCCTGTTTGACCACCTGTGATTAAGTGGTCCATTCTTTTTGGTAAGAGGCCTGGTGTGTTGATGTTCAGTGGAGGATAAGTCCGTATTCATCTAATTTGTATTCCTGTCTACACTGTGGGTGATTCCAGCTTTTTCCCCTGAATAAGGACCTTATTTCAAACACTATGGACTTTTATTTGCAATACTATATTTGTAGCGTACCATTATATTTTTTATGCTTCTTATTGTCACCATAAAATTTATGTCAGCTGCTTCATTACCGTTACTAGTGCAGTGATTAATCTTGAATTTATCACATGTTACTGTTAAGCTGCTATATATTACATTTTTGTTTTTGAGTTTTGATACGCTTTAACTTTGATATAGATGGACAAATACTGGTATAAATTATTTATAAAAAAGGATACTGCCTTTTTTCTTATTGTCAAAGAAATCAAAATGAGCATAAGCCACATTATAGTATCACACATGTTCTACAGGTACGATGGTTTGTTTAAATAAGTAGTAAACCGAGGGACTGGTTCCAAAGTTTTCCATGATATGTACATTATTAACAGTGCTTTCTATGTTAATGCTTTCTTTTTTAGTGGCTTGCAATATCTTATGCCACGGGAGGGGAAGGCGCTGGTTGTACATCGCTATCATTTGCACCTCATTACTCTGGAGCCGCTGCTTTCAGAAAGCTGATATCCTCTTTACATTTTTACAGATGCTTCTAGTTTACCAGTTCATGACTGCTCGGTGAAGAAGGACTTCCTGCCACTAAACTGCTTGCTGGCATGGAAGGAGAATTTCAAAAGCCCAGCAGAAAGCAAACCTTTGTGGCAAACATTTGCCTTCTTTCTGAGGACTGAAAAAAATAAATAAAAGCTACGTACACACACCATGAACTAACAGTCAGCATATTGAAGTCTGACTAGTGTGGCCAAGAGTAAATGACATAGTAACATTTCCGAGGATGTATGATGCATGAGCCTTCATTATGCAAATGTTCTCACTTAAAAAAAAAAAGTGAGAGCTGAAAACTGCTAGCACTACTGAAGACTGTAAGTGAGGCAATATCTGCCAACAATTACAACATAAGGAGCCTTATTTAATAAAGTTGATGTTAAGGTGCAGCAAGTATTACAACCATTTAACAATCTTCTATTATTGTTCTAAATGACATTTGTTGATCGCAATGGATTACTGTACATTATTGCTCCTCATAATGCAATAAAGAGTTATATATCCAAATTCGAACATGACCTAGCCAAAATGTTTCTAAGCTAACACTAGTGCTGCAGGGGAGGCACCTTAGCCTTCAGATTCACTAAAGGTGCCTCGGAGACACTCAGAGACACTCCCAGCTGGGTAGGGCGGGCGTAACGCACGTTCGGATCACCCGAAAGTGGCGTCAACAGTTCCGAGTTCCCAAGTGTCTCCGAGTGTCTCTGAGTACTCCAGGAAGTACCCGGACCGCTGGCCACATGCAGTACGTTATACACCAGCGGCTTTACTGTACATATACACCAGCGGCTTTACTGTATATAACAGCAGCTTTACATGGATGAGCACTAGACTCCCTAACATAACATTGTGAGTGTAATTCTTTTTTTTTACATTAAAATTTTAATCCTTCCATTAATATGAGCTTTTGAGCTTCCCTATACATGTCACAACTGAGCTGATGTTCTTCTTTTTCTTTCTCACTGCAGGATTGTGGGTAATCGTCTCCCACCAGTCCCCCTGTATTTTGTATTGCCTTTTATTTTTATATGAATAAATGGTTGTGGAACGAATCATCTGAGTTTCCATTATTTCTTATTGGGAAAAGTGCTTTGGATTACAAGCATGTTTCTGGAACAAATTATGCTCTCAAACCAAGGTATTACTATATATATATATTGTAACATGGGGGGCCATTAGCTCTCGCGGTAGATGCGTTTGTTAGTGATTCAAGCCAGTCAGGAACTATATTTAAGGGCATGGTAGCCCATTTTTATTAAAAAGGCAAATGAAAGTCTTTGACATAAAGGTTTCCCACACAGGGGTTCTTCTCCAGCAAATAAACACTCACAGAAAATGCTAGCCCACCTGGCTCTTTAGCAGTACCTCTGCGCTTTGTCCTGGTCACACAGACCACAGGATTTCCTCACTATGGATGGCTTCTCTTTAGCGCCCACAGCGTCGCTCTGGCCTTAGTCCTCAGGCTGTTGCACTGCTTCTTGCAGTCGCACGTTCTGGCTGCCTCCTGCAACCTCTCTGACTCCTGGAGACCTGCTGTCTCTCTGGGTGTGGAGCAGTCTCCAACTGGGAGCCATGAAGTCTTCCCATACACTCATTATAAGTGCTGTGCTCACCTGAGCACACACCCTGCTGGCAATTTACAAAATCTGGACACAGGGTTGGAGATTCCGTCCCACCCAAGACACTCTGGAACCTCCAAACTACAGAGGCCCATGACCAAATACCAAAACCTGGAGAAAGCTGCAAAAGCAGTTCTCTCCAGTCCACATTTATGCTCTGTAGCCTTGCACCAAGCAAATGTGCATACCCTGTGTCCCCCAAACCGTCAATTCCACCTAGACAGCATCTCCTACTGTCACAATATATATATATATATATATATATATATATAGATATAAAATTTTATTTTAAATATGGTAATCTGTAAACAATTTTTGCCAGTTTTCAGCAGCACTCTTTCCAGAATGAACAATTTATGTGCAATTGCAGTAACAGCGTAGCATGCTTTAGCGTTCTATATAGGTCATTGCTTCAAATATATATATATATATATTTTTTTTTTTTTTTTAGGCCATGTATCCACCTGTTTATAATTTCTCCCCCAAACACAGAAGGTCAGTGATATTTTCCTTTAAAATACACAGTTAATACTTAGAATTACTTTCAGGCAGTTTATTGCCAGGTCACAAGACATGAAAGAGTTAATAGTAACAGGGAAGGGGACACAGATCCTTTGCTAGAAAAAACGACATTCCAAACTTTCTCGACCCACTCAAAGCCATAATCCCCTGCAGCTGGAGCACAAGCTCACCACCAGCACATAGCTATTGCATTTTTCAAGAGCTAGTCACTGGTCACAGTTGTAAAGTGGCCCGGTCAGTTCTCTATTCACTGGAAACTGACCATGCTTTGAACTCACAGATGGGCATTTCCAGTCTTTTCAGAATTGCTAAATAAAAACGTGGCCTTTAATACACCCACCTGCAAATAAAAAAACATACTTGATAAGCTAGTCAAATATTAAAGCAGAACCCCAGGCACAATTCCTAATCTCAGGATCTCAATTATACACTCACATTTTGCAGGCATCCATCACATGCACAGTTCAACACCATTTGTCCGCTAAATTACGGAAATGTTCATCTGGTTAGTGACTATTGTTAAAAAATGTTTGCTGCATTGGGCAAGCTTCACACTGAGCCGCGGCCACGTTAGTGGTAAAGTGCCGCTCGTTCTAGCGGCACTTTTCGGATGCTAGTGGGGTGTTTTTAACCCCCGCTAGTGGCCGAAGAAGGGGTTAAACACGCCCATGTTGCAGCACTTCAATAGGCAGGGCGTTTTGAGAGTGCTATATACAGCACTCCCGAACCGCCCCAAAGATGCTGCTTGCAGAACTTTTCCTAATGTTCCACAAGTGCACCGCCCCAGTGTGAAGAGTCACACTGAAATGAATGGAATGCAGATTTTAGGCGTTATTTAGAGGCTATTTCTAGCGCTAAAACATACCTCCCAACAGTCCCGGATTGCCCAGGACAGTCCCGCAATTGGCAGCCCTGTTCCGGTCCCGGGTGTCAGAAACCATGAAATCAGGCCGAGACAGAAATACAGTTCAATCACACTTGTTTAATAATAAAAGTAAAGAGATTAAACGTGGTCAAAACATAGCCAAAGTTCAGTAACCGGAACGTATAGTCAGCCAAGCCAGAAGTCAGGTATCAATGTAGTAGAACAGCAAGCAGGATATGGAGCCAGAAGGGATGTCAGCAAAGCAAGTCTTGAAATGGATCGCAGGAGATAGTTTCTGTGATGTTGACCAGGGCGAAGGCAGAGCTCCTCTGGACTGGACGGCTTAATTAGGCAGGACTGACGAGCAGGATATCATCAACAGCTGAGTACCTGTGGAGAGATAGAAGCTGGCAATTAGCCGACAGCTGAGCGGCCAGCTCAGAGAAGGAAGGGCTGAGCCCAGCCCTGACAGTAACCCCTCCTCAACAATCCCTCCTCGGAGGAGGACCACCAGGCTTGAGGGGAAAACTTCTATGGAAATAACGGAAGAGGACAGGGGCATGTACGTCCTAGGATGAGACCCAAAAGTGTTCCTCCGGACCGTACCCTTTCCAATGCACCGGGTACTGTATGCGCCCATGGAACCTACGGGAGTCAACAATGGACTGTACTTCATATTCCTCATGGCTCTCAACCTGTACAGGGTAAGGACGTGGCACCGAGGTGATAAGAAGTTACGAATAAACTTGCGATAATAGTTGGCAAAGCCCAGGAATAACTGCAGGACTGCTGAAAGTTTCTCTTGGTCCATCGAAAAACCAGCAGTGGAAATTACATAAGCCAGGAATTTAACCTGTTCACGATGGAACTCGCACTTCTCCAGTTTACAATAGAGATCGTTCTCTCTTAGTTTCTGAAGCACACAACAGACATCTGTGTGATGGCTCTCCAGGGACTTGGAAAATATGAGGATATCATCGAGATAAACCACCTACATAACTGCATACAAATCTCAGAGGACATCGTTAATAAATTCCTGGAAATCTGCTGAGACGTTACAAAGGCCAAAAGGCATTACGAGGTACTCTTAATGGGCTGTTCTGGTATTTCCCCTCATCGCCCTCCTTAATCCTCACGAGATTGTATGCCCCTCTCAAATCAAGCTTTGTGAAAACTGTTGCTCACTTAAGGCGGTCAAATAATTCAGTAATCAACAGAATCTGATAGGCATTCTTAATCGTGAAACGATTGAGACCCCTATAATCAATACAAGGTCTCAGTTCACCACTCTTTTTCTTTACAAAGAAGAAACAAGCACCAGCAGGAGACAAGGATTTGCGGATGAAACCTTGAGAAAGTGTATCTGCAACATACTCCTCCATGGCCTTATCCTCCAAGACCGACAAAGGGTAAACCCGGCCACGAGGGAGTATGGCACCAGGTTGAAGGTCAATTGCACAATCATACGGCCGTTGTGGAGGCAAACTACCGGCTTGAACTTTGTCAAAGACATCACTAAAATCGCAGTAGTCCTTCAGCAGGGAGGAGAGTGAAGAGGTGCACAGGACCTTGGCTACCTTCTGGAAGCATGTCTCACTGCATTGTGGTGACCAGAAAAGAACCTCAGCACAGAGCCAATCAAAAGAGGGGTTGTGCCTCTGTAACCAAGGATAACCAATAACCAGCGGAAACTTAGATGAGGAAATAACTTGGAATTGGATTATCTCATGGTGAAGAGCCCCTACGGCAATGGACAGTGGAACCGCCTCATGAGTCACATGGGCAGGCTGTAGAGGTCTCCCGTCAAGAGCCTCACTGGCAAGTGGAGTGTCACGCAGCTGCAGCAGAATCGAGTGCTGCGATACAAAGGCAGCATCAATGAACAGGCCTGCAGCCCCAGAGTCGATTAGAGCCTGTATCTCGATGGACGACTCAGCCCAAGAAAGGGTGACCGAAACCAGGGGCTTATCCTTCTCCCACTGAGCTGGAGAGGTTGATAAAGTTTGCCATCCTCATTGACTCCAGACTCAGAGAAAGACTCTATTTTAAGGAGTGCTTGCGGAAGACTCCTGTATGTTTGTCTCCGAGCTTTGCAGTCCCACCCGTGCCTCCCTGACCTCCCATGCCTTCTGGTACCGAGTCGGTCAGTGAAGGTGAACCCATGCACTTGGGTTTCACGTGTCTCTCTGCAGATGAGAGAACCTTTAGGAGGAGGGAGAGATCGTGCCTTTATTGTGGCCAGGCAGGTCACTTTTTGAAGTCTTGTCCTACCCATCAAGGGAATGCCTGAACGGACAGACCTTAGATGGCGTTGTTTCATCCCCAGTTATCCAGAAGGATAAGCCCCTGGTTTCGGTCACCCTTTCTTGGGCTGAGTTGTCCATCGAGATACAGGCTCTAATCGACTCTGGAGCTGCAGGCCTGTTCATTGATGCTGCCTTTGTATCGAAGCACTCGATTGTAGGTCTTGGAGGATAAGGCCATGAAGGAGTATGTTGCAGATGCACTTTCTCAAGGTTTCATCCGCAAATCCTCATCTCCTGTTGGTGCTAGACATGTGCATTCGTTTTCGTCCGAAGTCATTTTCGTCCGAATTTCAGGTATTTTCGTTATCGCTTTAACAAACGATAAGGAAAGTGCAGAATACGAAAAACGAAAGATCCGACATAAACAAATGCTTTATTTTCGTTTTCGTTGTGACAACAGTTCGATATAGATAGGAGATTCGACATGACGCTGACAATAACAATCTGTGTTCATCGAACCTGTGGTCGAATGTGCCTAACCTTAACTCTATTACTCCAAGATTATTATACATAGAGAGAAAAGATTCGACATAGAGAGAAAAGATTCGACATAGAGAGAAAAGTTTTGACGTAGAGAGAAAAGATTTGACGTAGAGAGAAAAGATTTGACGTAGACAGAAAAGATTTGACATAGAGAAAAGATTTGACATAGAGAGAAAAGATTTGACATAGAGAGAAAAGATCGCTGCTGGAATTGGGTGGGGGAAGTAAAATAAAAATAATGATGATGTTGAATGTTATTGGCTGATTGTAACCAAAGACGAGGAGCAGTAAAATAGCTAGAACTAAGTACACACATACAGCCAACTTATGCCCCGTACACACGTTCGGACTTTGTCCGCCGGACCTAGTCTGGCGGACAAACCGCCGGACTTTCCAGCGGGGCTTCGCCAGACTTTCCAAGCGTGTGACTTGCCTACACACGCCCGGACTTCTCCGGCGGACAATCCGCGGGAAAAAGTCTGCGGGACTTTTGAAAATGAACGGACTTGCCCACACACAGAGCAGTCCGTTTATTTAGAACGTAACTGCAGGTAGACGTAGGGGTCCCCCCAAATCCATCTCAGACCGTTATCCGAGCACGCAGCCCGGCAGGCCAGGAAAGGGGGGGACGAGTGAGCGCCCCCCCCCCCCTCCTGAGCATACCAGGCCGTGTGCCCTCAACATGGGGGGTGCCCTGGGGAAAGGGGGGCCTTGCTGCCCCCCCACCCCAAAGCACCTTGTCCCCATGTTGATGAGGACAAGGGCCTCTTCCCGACAACCCTGGCCGTTGGTTGTCGGGGTCTGCGGGCGGGGGCTTATCGGAATCCGCGAGTCCCCTTTAATAAGGGGGCCCCGAGATCCCGGCCCCCCACCCTATGTGAATGAGTATGGGTACGATGTACCCCTACCCATTCACCTAAGGTGTAAAGTGTAAATAAAAAAAACACACAATTTTTTTAAAATATTTTATTGCACTGCTCCGGGGGTCTTCTTTCATCTTGGGGGGTCTTCTCGCCGGACTCCTCCGCTCATTTACCTAGCTCTTTTACAGAGCAGAGGAGCCCAGCTACCTTCTTCGTCATCGACGCCGTCGTCTGGGGGTCTCGATCCGCCTTCGGGGTCTTCCGGGGTCTTCCGGGGTCTCTTCTGTTATTGCCGTTGTCGTCGTTTTCTGCGCCGCCTCCTTCTTCTTCTTCTTCTTCTCCTCTCTTCTTCTTCTTCTTCTTTCGATGTTGACCCGACAGCGGCAAGAACAGAAGAGACCCCGGAAGACCCCCAAAGGCAGATCGAGACCCCCAGACGACGGCGTTGACGACGAAGAAGGTAGCTGGGCTCCTCTGCTCGGTAAAAGAGCTAGGTAAATGAGCGGAGGAGTCCGGCGAAAAGACCCCCCAAGACGGAAGAAAACCCCCGGAGCAGTGCAATAAAATATTTTTTAAAAATTGTGTGTTTTTTTTTATTTACACTTTACACCTTAGGTGAATGGGTAGGGGTACATCGTACCCCATACTCATTCACATAGGGTGGGGGGCCGGGATCTGGGGGCACCCTTATTAAAGGGGGCTCCCGGATTCCGATAAGCCCCCGCCGGCAGCCCCCGACAAACAACGGCCAGGGTTGTCGGGAAGAGGCCCTTGTCCTCATCAACATGGGGACAAGGTGCTTTGGGGTGGGGGGGTCGCAAGGTCCCCCTTTCCCCAGGGAACCCCCCATGTTGAGGGCACACGGCCTGGTACAGCTCAGGAGGGGGGGCGCTCGCTCGTCCCCACCCCTTTCCTGGCCTGCCGGGCTGCATGCTCGGATAAGGGTCTGAGATGGATTTGGGGGGACCCCCACGCTGTTTTTTCGGCGTGGGGATTCCCTTTAAATCCATGCCAGGTGACGGGGCTAGCGTGGCGGCATTCACTGCCTTCGCTAGCTCCGTCTACCTGAAGTCACGTGCTAAATGAACAGACTTTCCTAAGATCGGAAAGTGCGTTCATTTCCAAAAGTCCGGCGGACTAGCATACTAACGTCAGGATTGTCCACCGGACTGCCAAGTCCAGCGGATAATTTTAAAACAAAACTTAAAACCTAGTCCACCGGACTTTTGGCACCAAAAAGTCAGCCGGCGCCCACACGGGGGGATTGTCCGGCGGACAATCCCGCGGGAAAGTCCGTTCGTGTGTACGCGGCATTACTTTCACTTACGATTGCTAGCAGAGAGAGAGACACACACTGAATAATTTCAGAAGACAGTCAATCTTAGCTGGTCCGTTTGTTAGAGAACCTGAATTATTTAGCAAATAAGCATATGCACAGCAGCAGAACAATAGTTAAGCATGCTACAGTTCAACTTAACTTTTTTATAATAATCTGCTGCTATTGTGTTAGTGTTGTGAACTTGATAGTGATACTAGTAATGCTAGTGTTGTGATAGCCTCAGAGGCTGCCCGTGTTGTGGGGGGTATTTTTCATTATAGATTCTATATTATAGATTGAGATTCTATATAGATTCTATATACCCTATCTTGTTACCTGTCTGATCAGTGATCACTATCACCAGTCCATTTTCTGTTTGAACTATATACATTCAACATGAACGACAAAGATTCGACAATCTTTGGCTTATGGTGTCTGTCGAAAGTTCTAAGAAGATTTGACAGAGCAGCTAAACTATACAGAGTCATACAGTTTAGCTGCTCCGTTGAATCTTCTTTGAACATTCGACAGACACCATAAGCCTTCAATGACAGATTCGACCTTAATTAATATGTATTTTCGGACGAATGCAATTTTTTAACGAAAAACTAAATAAATAAAAACAAATTTTGGGAGTAACTAAATCAATTTATTTTTCGGACAAAAACGAAATTCCGAAACAAAATATTTCAGTGTGCACATGTCTAGTTGGTGCTGGTTTCTTCTTTGTGAAGAAGAGAAGTGGTGAACTGAGACCTTGTATTGATTATAGGGGTCTCAATTCTTAACTGTTCCACTACATCGATCCCTGACTTCTGGCTTGGCTGACTATCCGTTCCGGTTACTGAACTTTGGCTATGTTTTGACTACGTTTATTCTTTTTACTTTTATTATTAAACAAGTGTGATTTAACTGTACCTCTGTCTCAGTCTGATTCATGGTTTCTGACACATGCACTGTGGTGAACACCTGGCTGGCTGGCGGAGACTCCTTTTATGTTATTCTCTGGCCCCTGGCTCACTGCCCAAACTGGTTGCTAGCCGCAGACTGCCTGGCATCTAGCAACCAGTGACGTCACGAGAAGGAGAGAGGCTGAGGCCTCAGGATCCACAGCGGAGTGCACTTGTTGAGTCAGAGCTGGGGGCGGAATCGGGAGGCAGAACAAGCGGTCCTAGGTACAGGAATGATTTCAGGGGATGCAGAAGAAGGATTGGTTCTCCTATATGCCGCCCTGCCGGCCCTCCTATCCAGCCTGGCGCTATCTGCATAGACACTGTATAGGCAAACAGTCATCCATACCTAGGACCGCCAGCTCCATCTCCAACTCTGCCCCCCGACTCCGGATCTCGCCTGAAGGCTGCTCCTGCTGCTGGAAAGGTAGTAGAAATGCTCCCTGCAGTGCCCCTATGACGCTCATGGTCAAACTGCTCCCTCCCATACTGCCCACTCCAGTCATGCTGTCCCTTCATACTGCCCTCCACTACCCCCAATCCATCCTACTGCCCTCCACTACCACCCCTCCCATCATACTGTCCTCCACTACCTCCCCTCCCATCATGCTGCCCTCCACTACCCCATCTATCATAGTGCCCTCTACTACCACCCCTCCCATCAAACTGCCCTCCACTACCCCCGCTCTCATCATACTGCCCTACACTACCCCCCTCCCATCATACTGCCCTCCACTACTACCCCTCCCATCATACTGCCCTCCACTACCACCCCTCCCATCATACTGCCCTCCACTACCCCCCATAATACTGTCCTCCACTACCCCCTCCCATCATACTGCCCTCCACTACCACCACTCCCATCATACTGCCCTCCACTACCACGCCTCCCATCATAATGCCTTCCACTACCCCCCTTCCATCATACTGCACCCCACTACCACCTCTACCATCATACTGCCCTCCACTACCCCCCATCCATCATACTGCCCTCCACTACCACCCCTCTCATCACACTGCCCTCCACTACCACCCCTCCCATCATACTGCCCTCCACTACCACCCCTCCCATCATACTGTCTTCCACTACCCCCATCATACTGCCCTCCACTACCCCCAATCCATCCTACTGCCCTCCACTACCACCCCTCCCATCATACTGCCCTCAACTACCCCCCTCCCATCATACTCCCTTCCACTACCACCCCTCCCATCATACTGCCCTCCACTACCTCCCCTCCTATCATACTGCCCTTTACTACCTCCCCTCCCATCATACTGCCCTCCACTACCCCCCTCCCATCATAGTGCCCTCCACAACCACCCCTCCAATCATACTGCCCTCCACTACCCCCCTCCCATCATTCTGCCCTCCACAACCACCCCTCCAATCATACTGCCCTCCACTACCCCCCTCCCATCATAGCTCATCCCAGAACCCTGCACCCTGTATATAGCTCATTTCAGAACCCTGCACCCAGCATATAGCTTATCTCAGAACCCTGCACCCTGTACATAGCTCATCCCAGAACCCTGCACTCTGTACATAGCTCACCCCAGAACCCTGCGCTCTGTACGTAGCTCATCCTAGAAACCTGCACTCTGTACATAGCTCATCCCAGAACCCTGCACTCTGTACATAGATCCTTCCAGAACCCAGCAATCTGTACATAGCTCATCCCAGAACCCTGCACTCTGTACATAGCTCATCCCAGAACCCTGCACTCTGTGCGCAGCTAATTCTAGAACCCTGCACTCTGTACATAGCTCATCCCAGAACCCTGCACTCTGTACGTAATGCACTCTAAGACCATGCATTATTTTATCCTTTTTTTTTTAAATGAATGTGCTGGGGTTTGTATGTATCCATGAGACTCTTGCTTGTGCAACAATAATAAAAGCATATTTTATAGGTACAAGGAAGCCCAAGTTTTGTTTAATGACGCCCCTCCCACTGTCAGAAGTTTGACCATGCCCACATCTGCCACGGCACACTATGTAAGGTTACTTCTTTCTTCAAGTGTCCCTCATTCTGAAGTTTAAAAGTTGGGAAATATGCTTAAACACTTGAAAACCTCCTCAGTGTAAAGCTGGCCTTATTGTTTTTATAATGATCACTCCTCCCCTAGTCTGCTGATTGCACAATGATCAGCAGGTCATCCCTTTGTTTTCTCCTTCTGTAATTTTGTTTAGTGTTAGGAAACTTTCACACATGTGGACCGTTCTATTCATCAGTTCAGTCATGTTTTTTCAAAGAAAAAACAGGTGAAGTTTACATTCGTTTTTCATCTGTTTTTTATTCGTTTTTACATCAGTTTTTTACATCTTCCAGCTAGAGTCCTTAACCACTTTGAGTCCCAGAGCCATTTTTTCATTCAAAAACTGACTGTCCGTTTACATCCATTTTTCATCCGATCTATTTTAACGGAAGAAAAATAGGACTTTGATACGTTCCAAAAAACTTATGTTGACTGAAGTGGACGGATGGATGAAAAGCGGACAAACAATCCGTATGTGTGAAAGGGGCCTTAGGCTGATGAGCCTTTGACAAGCAAAAGAGCTAAAATCTATGCACACTGGGCATTTAACCCTGGTACATGAGATTCAGGCATTTAGGGGCAGGCAAAAGGTACAGGTGTATCATCCATCATGTCTGTTAAATTCTTCTTAAATGTGAGGGCTGTATTATTTTTATTTTTTAGGTTTTCATCTCATCTATTTTCATCCGTTGATCCAGCCAGTAAATATTTTTTTTTAGAAGCTCAAGCTCTCCTGCAGAATGTATCAGTTTACATGTATAAGACAAACCACTTAAAGCGGTTTTAAACCGTGGCAGTATTTTTCTTTCCTTCAAGGCAAAGGCATAATGTGCTAGTATGCATCGCATACTAGCACGTTATGTGAACCTTTCCTCAAAACGAAGCCTTCCACCGATGCAATCTCAGCACCCCAAACAGCGTCCATCTTCACCTGGTCTTCCTTCCGGGTTCCGACTCCGGCTCTGTGACTGGCCAGAGCTGTGATGACATCACTCCCGCGCATGCATGCGGGAGCCACCGGTCACGGCACAGGGCTCTGAAGGAATGTCACGGGTGGGCGTTCCTTCAGAGTGCATGCGCCAGTGATTTCACTGGCTGCATGTACACTAGATATCTCATAAACGGTGCATGTTTAGGAGATATTTCCACTACCTATAGGTAAGACTTTTTATAGGCTTACCTATAAGCAAAACTTAAAGATGGAAGTTTACTTCCTCTTTAACACTGGCAGGGGTGATTAAAATGATCAGCTTTTATTTATTTAAAGTGATTGTAAAGGCAGAAGGTTTTCTCTCTTAATCCATTCTATGCATTAAGATAAAAAGCCTTTTGTGTGCAGTAGCCTCCCTCAGCACCCCTAAGGCTACTTTCACACTGGGGCGGGGGGGGTGCGATAGCAGTAAGGCGCTGCTAGTTTTAGCAGCGCTTTTCGGGGCCGCTAGTGGGGCGCTTTAACCCCCGCTAGCAGCTGAAGAAAGGGTTAAAAGCGCCCATGTTGCGGCGCTGCCGAATCACTTTGCAGGCGTTTAGGCAGCGCCGCCTATTCATTTCAATAGGCAGGGCATTTTGGGAGTGGTGTATACACCTTACGCTGCTAATCCATAGGACGAAGGTCAGATGATCTTGTTTGCTTGTATGCTGATTCGCTATTCATAGTGAGGCATGAGCTGCACGCTCCACCGCCATTTTGTGAACCAGGAAGTGATTGCATTATTGCACAACCAATTACCCACAGGTTTGTAGCTTGTTATTGGGGTACTATGTCTATATAATTGCAATGGCCACCCTAGATGATGTATCCTTAGACGAAACGCGTTGGAACCAGCATGCTGATGCCATTGCGTTAACCTTCAGTCTTTTTACAAGCGCTTTTTATCTGCTCAAATGTGAGTGCTCCTTAAATTTTTATAAATATTCCTTGTTTTGCGGATTCATGTGGAACATTTTGTTTCATTTATGGTTGCATCCTCTGAGCATATGAAAATGATTCAATCTACTTACCTCTGAGTTTCCCTTCCTTGCTGTGAGTTTTCTGAGGAACAATGTGAACATCATCCTCCTGTGCTAACACCCGCAGACGTGGATGTCCCTGCCTATTGGTGTGTTGTCACCACAAGTTTTGACGGCTCATTGGGCTTATGCCTTTTTGAGTCCACTAGCTCTAGTAAGCCTCTCTTATGGTGGTGGCTTCTCCCATAATCTTCTCCTCACATCTGTCCTCCCATTGATGTCTGAAAGTTGCTATTCACTCACCTGGATTAACATAATTTTTCATCTGTGGGTTATATTCACCCATTTACATCATGGTGTGGACTTTATTCAGTATATTTGTTTGTGTTTTTTGTATACATATCATTTAGAGTGTTCAACACTTAAATCTTTCTCGTAACACATACGGTCCTATTCATTATGACTGTCGTAACTTAGCGATGCACTATTTTCCATATAATTTAACACTACCCTCCCCTCAGACTGACAATGCTGCTGTCTGCTGTGCCTTCTGTACTCATTGAGATGTGTCTCACTAATGTAGGAGGTATGTTACTGGAAAGATCACCAGGAGGGAAAGAAAAAAAGAAATATAAACAGATGCAGCCACCACATCTAATGATCAGTAAGCTACAACATAATACATTTTTTGTTTTGGGCTTAATACCGCTTTAAGGAAGTATGTGCCCAGGGACATATACTGCCCTAAATGTTAATACTGCTTGGTGTACCATCCAGTCCTATTAGGTGTATTAGTGTTCAGCCTTTTTTAGAGTTCAACTAGCTGCCAGCAGTGGGGTTGGATAGCATGCCTGTGTTTTCCACCCACACCTAAATGCCAGGATCCCATGCATCAAGGCTAAACACCAGTGTAATACAGCCTAACCCTAGGTTTTCTGTGACTTTAAATACGGTAGTTTGTTTGGACCAAGCTGGTCCATTTGCTTCACTAACAAACTAACGCTGGGATCACTGTATACACTGTGTATAACACCAGCTACATACAGTATACAGCGCTGTGTTTTCTGGCTGACAGATACCCTTACCGCTCCAAAAACAAAATCAAATTGGGCTAAATGCTCCTCAGCCATTCACAGGAAACATTGTATTTTATCAATTAATAAAAAGCTTCCTCTGATTGGCTTAGGTGGAGGTTGTGATATCTTTTGAATGGCTGAGCAATGCTCAGCTTGACTCAATTTTGTTCCAGGAGTGGGACAGGAAGTTGTCATCCCGCTGTCTGAACACAGCACAGTATATGGGATGTATCTGATGCTACATACAGTTTTTACAGTGCTCACACCAGGCACATTTGTTAGTAAAGCAAAACGTTTCAACCAGTTTGGTCCAAACAAGCTATTTAAAGTCAGAAGAAACCTGGATTTAGGTTGTAAATGCCATTGTGTGGAGAATTACATGTGTAACGGTACCCCCGCAGGGGCTGCTGAAAGTTATGGCCCACCTGTCACCCTGGCCAGCCCGGAATTCACTTCCCAATCACCTTGGAGACAATGAACAATCCATATGTTTGTTTTGTTATTTTATTGAGGGATTTGAACTTGGATAGGGATAGGAGTATATGGGATGCCCAGTGGAATGAACAATTGGTTGTATTTTCAATCAGTTGTGATGCTATATACACTTTACAGCTCCAGTTTCCTCCAGCAGAACACTTTCTCTGAGACTGTTTCTCTCTCCCTCCTGCACAACACTTCACTTCCAGGTACAACTAACACATGGTTAGGCCCAACACTGACTCAGTCAAGCCCTAGAAATTGCCATTTGATGTAGCAAGAATAGGAAGTCTTTGTGTGCTAGCTGACCTATGATGGACTACTGCTCCCAGTAATCCCTCTTCAGGCCCTGCCAGCCCTCCTGGCTGCAGCTGACCGACTCCACTGCCCATGACATTGCAATCCTTACTGGCGCCACACCCAGCTCTGACTGTTTCCTCCCAGTCCCCTCCCAATAATACATGTCACTCACCAGCCCTCCTGGCTGCCACACCGATGATTCCCTCCTGATGACATGCCTGGAAGTACTAGCTCCAGCTGTCCTCTCTCTGACTCCTATCTGTGCCTCCTGTTTAGATCCTTCATGCATTCCTGAAGGGTTTCGTCGTGCACCCGAGTCCCGGGCCCAAGGTCACCCCCCCCAAGAGTGAGGAGCGCCCTTAAACCCCCCGGCAGCTTAGCACTCCATCCTCAGTTCTTCTACCCGACAACATGCCCCAGCTAGGCTGACCCTGGGTATTTCAAGGAGGTTTGCCCCCTGCCAATTCTAGTTGGGGATTGGTCATGGCTCCCTGAGACACCCCAAACAGCTCCTCCTCTCTTCCCTCCTCTCTTCCCGCCTCTCTGTCCCTGAGACACCCCAAACAGCTCCTCCTCTCTTCCCGCCTCTCTTCTAGAATCCTCTAGAAGGAAAAGAGAGGTGACAGTGAAGTGATACTGTCTGTGAGTCACCAGCCGACTCTGAGCTACACCCAGCCCACACAGATTAAAACAAAACATTACAGCTAGGCCTGCTTAAATTTACCTGCGCTCACCAAAAATCTCACCTCTAGCACCTACCTAAGTAAAGGGTGGTACATAATAAACTGATTTAAAAATAGATTAGGGTGCAATATCAGTTTTATGTGAAAGCTAAAGGGGTTGTAAAGGTTCGTGTTTTTTCACCTTAATGCATCCTATGCAGAGCTAATGGCTCCCGCTGTTATCAATCTGCCCTGTGAGACCAGGGTGAAAGAGCAGCACTGCTACAGAGGGGCACAGCACTGAATCGAGAAAGGACTCAGGTAAGTTTTTAGGGAGTACTACTGACAGGTTTTTACCTTAATGCAAATAATGCATTAGGATAGAAGAAACCATTGTTTTTTTAGAATCACTTTATGTCAAATTTATGTACTTACAATAATTATTGCTTATAGTATATGTAAAGCCATTTTTTGAATTTTGGATTAAGTTGGAAGCCTCTATGTTTTTTTTTTGTCTATTTCTGGAACAGAAATGGGGAAAATGCTAAACTTTGAGTTGTCACCACAGCAACTATAGAGGGGAAATATAAAATTGGTTTAAGATCCTTTAAATCGTTTTTAGATTTGGCGAAAGTCCAGCTTCAACATTTAAAAATGAATCCATACTAAAAATAAATAAGTGCATACAACATTGGTGAACTAATTCCTGCCTTTTAGAAATGTGTTTATTTAGATAGTACGCACGAACATCTGCACATCAGTATGTAATACTCAATGGTGCAAAGATGACTTGCTGTCATAATAAATAAGACACTAGCAAAGAAAGGGTATGTGTAAAGTATTGCAATTCCTCATCTCTTGGAGACAGTCTTTGAGAGAGCTATAAAGTCCTGAATGCTAGGTCAGACTAAGCAAACTAGTGCATAATTTGCTGTTTCACTTTCCAGTTTGTTTCATTTCAAATTCACTCAGCTAAAAAGGTTTGATTATCAAAAAATAAATACACAAAAAGAAAAGTGTGATTCAAGTGGCAGACAGAAAACAGTTTCAAACTAAAGTGCTGCCAATATCATATTTAAGTAATTTTTCAGTGCTGATGCAGAATAAATGTGTTTAGGTGGGCACATTTTATTGTCAAAACATTAAGGCAGAACTCTAGCTTAAATAATTTTCTTTAGACCATATTTTTACACCCAGCATTTATTTCCTACCTTCAGGTTATAGCGACAAGTATCCTCTATGTCAACAGTTCAGAACCATTCACGCCATAAAAATACAATTTTAATAATGGTACTCTAGTTACTCCCATCTTATGTGTAACTGCCAGTTTTCCTTTTTTGATCATTTCCCTGACCGCAGCTAGTTGGATTAGCACCACACTGATTATGTCATGTCCTATGCACTCCCTTCCTGTAAGCAAGATCCTTTGTTAGACTAGTGTAGCACTGACCCCCGAAGCAGCTGTTTTTGTTGGGCTTACCGTTACTTCACCTTCTCACTGTGTCCGTCTTAGGGGTCCCGTTGTAGAGTTGATTAAAGAATTTTGGCTCCGACACTTAGTCCCTTTTTCAAAGATTTATTTGAAATAACATAGGTTTTTGCAATAGAAAGGTAGAGGGTTAAGGGGAATTCAGGTACCATGTAATTGCGGGTTGGAGGTATTTCCTTGATCCAGAGGACAAACAGCTTCCACAGGCTGGATCTAGCAACCACTGGATAGGTCTATAATTTCAATGAACAACCAGGATACATTGTCCCTGAGCTCACATGTCTGGGGATGCCTACCTGAATAAAAAAGTTCTATTCTGCTAATATAGTGCAAATAAGCAACAGCACATATACTGTAGCATATATAAGCATTTTAAACCAAAAAATTATTAAACCTACATTTTGCTGTCCGTACTGAGGCTGTGAAAGTATCCCAGTCCTCAAAGTATATGCATGCAATCTCCAGCTAGGCTCTGTACTGATTGATGTGGTCCTTATAGTTGGGGCCCCTGGTATCATAGCTCTATGGCTGCTTATGAACAAGGCATATGACCTCTTTGTTTTCGATAACCTCTCTCCTACCTCTTGCCTATATCTTTCCTGAAATCTAAAAGGCACATGTGGCTAGGCGGAGCAAGGATATGTCTGGGAGGCGAGTTGGGGGAGTAAGGATGTGCCTGAGAGGAGAGTTAAGGGTTAGAAAAGAGGGTCAGCTTCCTGCCACAATCCTCCCCTGAGGCAAATAGGGCTTGGGTGCCCAAATGGATACATAGCTTGTGTGGGCTTCACCAGCCAGGGTGCCAGATCCTTCAGATTCCCAGCTCCATGACCAAAGGCCTCCTGGAAGACAAGGGGCCTCTGGTGAGAACAGAGACTCAGCATGTGTGCTGTCCAGTTGTTCTGGGGTGCGTATGGTTTGTCTTTTCTTACAAGGTTGGATCGTCCCTGGCTGATTTGTATCTGCTCCTATGGTGGTTCCCAACTCATTCTCAGCAGACAGATCACATGCTTTCTCCTCAGCAACATCCACTGGTAACAAGTCTGGTATGCGCTCTAAAGAATTGTCAGCAGTTCAATCTATGGGCAACTTCTCAGCCTCCTTTACTGTGGGTGATTGCTCAGCCCCTTCCAAAAAAGGAGGACTTAAAGGCCATCAAACAGTCCATTATATCTTCAGCATTGGATTCCTTCACTTAACCACTGCAACAAAAAGGGTGCCAAGCTCTGTTCTGTAACCCCAGAGAAACCTCTTGAGCCACTCCCTCTGTTGGAGCCAGACCCCTCCATAGAGTCCTCCCAGGCAGAGCCATCTTTTAATCTCACTTTTAAGTCTCATGGCTTGTCCTTCTCAGGTACTAGAACAGATAGGATGGACTTACATTTCCCACAATGGACCCATGGAAAAACCTCTGACATTACTCAGTCACAGGATGGACACACAGGCAAAAAGTCACATAAGTCAACATACATACAGACAGCTGCCAAACGGTGTTTGCCCATTTTGATATGAAAATTTAAAACTACAGTATACAATTTATATGAAAACATGTCACTTCATCAACGAATTAAGAAAATGTTTACATAAAATCATTCTGTTTTAATTACCTTATTATAGACCTACTGATGACATTCCTCTATGCAAAGCAGGCAGATTACAACTGATGTGAGGGACTGGCATAGTGCTGTACATAAACGCCTGTATTAAGGTTACTAGACTTTCAAAATGAGTTCTGGGGCACCCCACTGATCATGCCCATTTTTGGACCACTCTTACAAACCCATGCCCCTATTTGTAGCCACACCCACATACTCATGTCCCCATTTTTTAACATGCCCTCAACCAGCTATTCTGCTGGTGAGTGCCAACTCCTATCACCGTCCACCTTCTGCTTGTTAGGCCTGCAGCACAGAGCCAAGGGAAATGTTCTGAAACACCTCGTCAGTTCTGTGCTACAGGTCCAACAAATCCAACGGGCAGCAGGCAGACAGGGACCAGATTTAAAATGTCAGCTGGTATGCCCAGGTTTTTAAAAATGTATATTTAGTAAGAGTTTCTTAGTGACTGCATATAGTCAAATTTAAACATGTTTAGTAATGTTTCAGTGAATTTATATTCAAGCTAAATTGTCATTCTTATTGTAAAGCTTTTACGAGTGCTTCTTTAACACATAAATAATCAGGATAAAAGCTGAAGATCTGTGTCAGTTGGGGCAACTGATCCAGCCTCGATACTAGGGTCTCGTTTTGCATGTTTAACTGTTTGCTGCTGCCTCTAGACATGTCTTCATTGTAATTAAAAAATACTGTAAGATTCTATAAAGGACCTGTTTACCAGAATGACCTGGAATACATGCAATAAGAAAGCCAACACTTCCCACCCGCCGCTTGTCAGCTAGCCATAATGCTGTTACTAACAAGGAGTCACAAAGTACTTATTAATTCATTACTCAATTCTTAAAAACCTTAAACACATATATTTTGCTTTGGGTTTGTGAAATTTTAACAAGTTCCTTTAAAATTTGAACACAATCAATGCTGCATTTTTCCCTCATGCTATGCCACTATGCCACTCTGACATTCAAAAAGCAAGTATCATTTACTTATAATATTATATCTTAATGAAACCCGAACAAATACTGAGCTAAGATATCATTAGGCATAATTGCAAAGCTACAGCTGGAAAGAGAGACAGTTCATATAATGTGTCTCTTTTCATGGTAAACTTTTACAGACTGAAAACAAGCAAGACAAGATACAGACACCTGCTTCATTTTAATATTAACGGTACTTGATTTAATACTTATGAAGACTATATTGGATTTTTTATGGTTTGGGATTATTTTGACACTTTCATAATGTCATGGGATCCATGTAAACTTTCCAAAGTAAAGGCAATTTAACTATATTCTAATATGTAATTTACTGACATCTGAAACTTACTTGTGTGGTAATGGAAAACATCAGACTTACATTCTCTAGCTTGGGGGTTTGGATTGGTAATGACCAATTTTTGCCATTTCCACCTGTGACTTTGTGGGCTATTCACTGATCACACCCAGATCTGAGTTATAGTGTCATCGAAGTTCTCTGCAACTAGTTTTGGGCAAGTGTTCAACCTTGAAGTTTGCTGAATAACTGCTGAAGCCTACACAATGGTTGTTTAAAGTAAACCTGTGGACAGGACAAGCATGCTAAATCTGCAACTTAGTTGAAAGCAAAGCATCTCCACAGCCCTAAATGCCAATCCTAAAGTGTTTTAGAGTGGCCTGAAAGCCTAAAAACCAATGGTGTTTTTTTGTATGCTAATATACCTGCTTCCTAGTCACTGGCACTGGTCCACCCTCTCCTACTCCTCATGCCTGAATATTGCCCCATCACTGGCGACCAACGGTAAAGCATGGGAGGATAGAGAGGGTAGACCACAATGTTGATTATGGTGTGGCTATTGTTATAGTAACTAGCATCACAATAGTAATGTCTCCTCCCACTGCGTGTGCTAGTTAAGTGAGTCTACACCAGAGGAAATAGCCATATGGCTGGTTTGCTACACTAAATTACAGATTTGTACAGAACATGTCCTCCCTGCCAATCACCTGATTTTAAAATATTTATATAATCCATAGGAAATTGAGATTGTTTTAAAGCAGAAAGGAATTAACATATTTACTAAACCAATGCTGCACACACTATCTGCCAATCACGCCAGGTAGCTTGGGTAATACTCTACCTTCAGCTAAGTAGCTAAGCTTGCATAACCCTTGCCAATAATATTTAAACTTTCTGGGAAGCCTGGATATACCATTATTTCTCAATGGTTTACCTGCTAAACACAGGATGAGCTGTGCCTAATTTCAAAGTCCTCCCTCTTACCCTATCTGCATCTTGTCCAGCACTGGTCACTTACACAAAGCCCAAAAAATGTTTTGAACTCCACCCTGAAGCCCCTAACATCATCGCCAACCAGGATGGATTCCTTTGTGACAGGAATTCCACTTTAAGCACCTCTTGGTCATGTAAGTCTGACTAACTTACAGTTAATATCAACCACCAGTAATGTCATCATAACACATCTTGTATTTTAAATAAGCATGAGATTATTATAAAGATATTTAACTACATGGCTAGGGAGAGAAAGAAAGAATCACACAAAAAGATCGCTGCACAGACCTTACAAATGTATTTTAAATGAAAATGTGCGTTTCATTCACAAAACAACACAATGTTCAGTAAAAAAATGCAAAAACTTGGCATGTTATATTGCTTTTGGCACTGCTCAAAGTAGAGGTGAAAGCATATCCCTGTGTCCCAGAGCATTGGGTGCAGGCTTCTCTTAATACCAATACAGAGTGTAAAAAAGGAAAGGATCGCTGCTACTCCCAACCAGCCCAGGTGAATAAACGATATTGAGCAACCTTAGCCTACATCCAGGGAGAGCATGGTAGGATTTTTTTTTTAGTTTCTCATGTTAGGATTTTTAAACAAGTAAAAAGCACTTAAACAAAGTAACCATCTAATTTTTTTGTAAATTATGCTATGCCAACAGAATCACATACCAAATATAAAGCAGGTATTATACGGATTTAGCTGCAAAAGTGGAAACACATTTTAAGATATTATCAGTTGTCATAAGTGATCAGACAATGGTGGTACACAATTTTGAATCTAATTTTTTTTTATTATTATTTATATTAGGCCACAAACCACACTTATCCATAAATTATACATTAGTTCTCATTGATTTTGTTTTTTTTAGAATGAGCTTTTAACAACAAGAAAATGTGTATATACAGCTCCCATTCACTGTAAGCTGTTCTTAACACTAAACCACCACTGTACACTTAACCTGCCCCTTCTGCCTGTAACATTTAAAATAATGCCTTAACTCTTAACCCACCCCCAACATTTAATAAAACCTCTAGTTAATTCCATTATACTTAAATCGTAACCCTAAACCTAACCCTAAGCATTAAAGCCTACCTTCTACTTCAGTAGCAAGTTCCCCTTATTCAAGTTGCCTCTCCAGACCCTCCCTAAAACCCTGCAATAACGTTAGGAATAGTTAAAAACTGTATATACTTACCTTTTCTTGACTTCCTCCTGCAGTGCCAAGTTTGTTCTCCTCCAGCGATAATAGCTCTCTGTTTTCCTTCACTTCTTCATCCACCACTGCTGCCATCTTTTCTGTTGCTTCTTTTGGATAACCACCATTTCCTATGGCCATTAGGTTACCAATGATAATGTAACTACAGCACATGTGTGCTGGAGTTACAAAATACTGCAACCTGACTCCATTCTTAGCACCTTACAAATAATGGGAGTGTACACTCAGATGATGGTAGCATACACTACATTAGTCATGCATCGCAGATATTGTACAAAAAAATAAAATTGCTAGCAGACAGATAAAGTCGAGTTTTGGCATAAGAGACCCACGACGTCTCTTCTACCCAAAAACCCTACTCACTGTCAAATTCCTTTTTGCCACTTTCAATCCACTTTAATCTTTATCCCAACCTAAGCCATGTGAGCCCAACCACTGCTACTAAATGGCATAATACTACTGGGGTAAAATAATCAGGAAGCTGTCTTCTACGTTTTTTCACATGCATTGGATATCCTGCACCCTAAACCCTCCTCCTTGCATTTTATCTGAGACTTGCAATAAATCGTAAAAAGACCTCTAGCCTGGAGTCTGGGTTTTCTGGTGTGCTACTGGGACTGGAAACATGGCTGGCAGCCTCTGAACAGGTAAGGGGGACTCAGTAAAATTCCAGCAGCTCATTTGGGGGTCATCCCTGCAATAAAAACAAGCAGTTAACCCTTTCAGTGTGCAGCTTCACTGCAAGGGAGGACCTTCCATTTTCCGAGAGTTGCACTTTAACCCTAAAATATGACCCTAACCCCCTAACACCAACCTAACCCCTAAACTAAGTTTAAACACTAAACAAACCCCTCATTCTATGTATTTATCTTATCCTGCACTCTTTCCAAAATCCTCAATTTTGAAGCCGAAGCTTTGTGCAGTAAGAGACTGAAGCTGAACTTTCAGCTGCCAAATTTTGTGTCTTGAGTCAAATTGCCATTTTGGAATATAATAAAATTGTTTCCTTTTCATGTTCTTTTGAAAATATATTTATCATCTAAAGTGAAGGTGACTGAACAAATCTGAGCAACAAAATTGTAGGAAAAAGAATCACCTGTGCCATTGTGCTGTGGCATTAGACATCTAATATGCTACAGTTAATAGCATACAGCTTTCACAGCTATAACAGGGCAAAGAAAAATGACTACAAGTGACATCAATATAAGTCTCTTTATGTGACCTTTTAATGTCCCCAGGATCCCTCCAGAAGGCACGTATTCCAGGCTGCCTTGGTGACAGCGCTCAACAGTAGCTACACAAATGGTATTTGTACAAGAAGGAGACAGAATAGCTTAACCAAGATAAAGCCAATAAATTATTGTAGTGGCTTCAGATGTACATTACTCCAAAGGGAATCACAGTACATTTGAAATGCTCACTATACTTCAGTTCTGAAAGGATATTAGAAAACACTGAAGGAACACTAGCCCTACAAAACGACCAAAAGAAGACATATAGCTATTGTAAAATGTGTGTATACAGGAATTTTATTGCAAAAACATGTTCCATATTTAACTTCCAATAGCTAAAAAAAAAAAAAAAGTTTAAATCCACACATTTGATGATCTGTAACCACACACACAGGATTCAGCATCATGCAATAAATGTGTAGGGACATCCTTGTAAGTTGCTGGAAGTGCCTGCTATCATTTGCACTGCATCCTTATTGGAAAGTCTCTTCAAAAACTGAACATTTATTTACATTTTTCTTCTCTAATAATGAAATGTTTCTTTCGCTGTGCATGCACAACTGATATGTCAGCATTACACATGCATACATGGTAAGTGTTTTACGAATGATCCTTGTTCTTTTATTAAGCATAAACACTTAATTCTACAGTCAGTTGCTCTTATATACAGTATGTCACTGTACTACCCTTCGTACACACACACATATTATATATGCCATCCCTCATCTGTAACATTTAAGGTATGTGAAATCTTCCATTTTAAATCTGGGATGAAATAGGGAATGATTAAGGCCCTTGTTAGTTGTTTTCTCAATTGGAAGATTCCTTCCCATTTTCTATTCTGCTGACAACTCAAAAAATTTAGCATTTTCTCTCATTTTGAATCCCAGTTTATAATAGAAAGTATGAATCTCCCAAGCAGGCAAACAAACAGCAACAAATCCAAAACAAAAAAAAGCACTAAATCCAAAAAAATAAATAAATTCCTTTAGATACACTTTACTAATGTCCTGATAAACCCATGATCTGCCCAGGGCTAAATGTGATCATGACCTTAGATTGTAGGCTCCTTAAGGGCAGGGACTGAATGTACAATGTACATATTAAGGGCTGCGTAAATTGACGGATGTGATCCATGCACTCTATTGGAAGAATTGACGCATAGTCCACAAATAAATGTTGCCTAACAAATCCAAATTAAGTTGAAAAGTTGAAAGTAAAGTTGTCAAATTTGTCAAAAAAAGTGTTCTACTGGAACATTTACAACAGCCATTGAATCTAATGCCGCTTACACACGGTCGGAATTTTCGTCGGAAAAAGCTCTGATGGTTTTCCTGTCGGAATTCCGACGAAATTTCGATCAAACTGTCTTGCCTACACACGGTCACACCAAATTCCGACGGTCAATAACACCACGACATACAACACCTTCGACGGCACTAGAAGTTTAATGCTTCCGAGCATGCGTCAAATTGTTTTTCCGAGCATGCAACGGAATTTCCCGTGTCGGAATTGCATACACACGATCGAAAAATCCGATAGAAAGGTTTTCTGTTGGAAAAATTAAGAACAGGCTTTCAATCCAAAGTCTGTCGGAAATGCCGACAGAAAAAGACTGTTGGGCATACACGCGGTCGGAAAATCCGATGAAATTCTTCCATCGGAATGTTTCCATCGGAAATTCCGACCGTGTGTACGTGGCATAAGAAGTGTTTTCCAATTTTTTGCACACTTGCATGTTGTATGACAGCTAATGTATAAAATATATATACTTAATATATATATATATATATATATATATATATATATATATATATATATATATACACATATATATATATATATATATATATATATATATATATATACAGTATGTAAACCTATTTGAAAGAGCATAAATAATCTAAGGCTTTATTCAGTGGCATTTCAGTGGTTTACAGCATACCTTAATCAAGGCTTGCCTTAAGCTTTATTTTGTTGTTTATTTGATAAACCTTACAGCAAGCACCAAGGACTTTATTAAAGCAGATTTTTGCCTGCCCCCCCTTTTTTTCCCTCCCACTTATTGGGTGATACGTTTGCACATTTCTGATACTTACCCACCCAAAGGATCCAGGGTTGCCCTGCTGAGATCCAATTGTAGTCTTATATCTCTCTGTCCCACGCCAACATGTTTATTGTAGCATTATCAAGAGGCCAGTCGGCTCTTCTAGGTTCAGCTGGTGGGCCTCCCAATGATGCGGCACTGGGCACGCCACCCCTTGATTGATATGCTGTGCGTTCTGGGATATGTTACGTGCACTCTGCACGTCATTCACCTAGGCACATGACATTCATGGGGGGGGGGACACAATTTATTTTTATGAATAAAGTAAACAAAATAAACCCTAAAAAAAAAGCCCTATTCGTGTAGCGGAGGGGATAGGAGGGGATAGGAGGGGATAGGAGGGAAGTATTTTCTGAGGGTGAAGATTATTATTATACTATTATTCAGGATTTATATAATGCCAACAGTTTGTGCAGCGCTTTACAATACAAAGGGAGACAGTACAGCTACAATACAATAAAATACAAGAGGGTTAAGAGAGCCCTGCTCGTAAGAGCTTACAATCTAATAAGATCCGTTTTAAACTAAAGTGTATAAGGATCATCTATTGTTTTTTTCTTCTCTCTCTCTCTCTGTATATATCCTGTATATATGCTGTATATCGATATCTATTTACAGTATATATATATATATATATATATATATATATATATATATATAAGCACTAATTTCTTTACAAGTTATGAGCATTTATGGTCTTTTCGTACGTAAAATTGCTACCAGTATACATAGTACCAGTTTCTGTTTTCTTTTTAGCCATAAGACTTCACTTTTTAGCTATTATCATTCCAGTCACCATTACTGTTTGTGCCCCCCTCATCCCTCTCCCAATAGTGGTCCAGGTTATATTTTGTCATGCAACTTGAAAATCACTGGAGGGAATAGGATCACCATAACAACTGCTGGAATGATCTTGTGGAATGTGTCTAGTGGCACTAGAATAACCTGAATATGCGCTCCAGATGTGTCCGCTGTCACGGAATAAGTAAACATGTCTGATGGACAACGTATGACTGGATGGCCTCATTGGTGACTCCAGAGAATTGGGATGCTGGAGTCTGAATGGATTGTGGAGGGAGGGTGTGGAAGGCTGGATGAGGACGAAAGAGAAACATAAGAGGATGGAGGTATAGGAAAAACATGGGCCATGCACGAGTCACCCTGTGGACCTGTGCAGCCTGGCAGACTAAGAGTGAGACAGAGGTGATAACTGAGATAGATTGTTCCTTGTGTGTCCCTCCTACATGTGGCCTCTCAGGGACTTCTACAAACCTCTGTGAATTTCTATCTGGCACAGCCTTGAGAGCTCTAGGGAACAGGCTGAAATATGAACTATTACAGTGGAGAGACACAGAGAGCAAATATATAAAGAGGCGAAAGTACTGCAGCTGCTGCTGATAGGACATGTGTAACCTATCCTAATTAGTGCTTTCCTTTAACTCACTGGCAGCTGGACTCATTTGGTTAAACAGAAGTTCATAAGAGGGTACATTCGGCTTAGTAGACAAAACTTGTGTTGTGGCTGGCCCTTAAATTAGAATCAAAACAACATGCAATAAAAAGATCAGTGAAATTCTATCTCCCCTCAGACTGTACAAGGAAAGGAAGTTATAGATTTCCACAATGAAACGTAACAGGATAAGAAAGCACATGCTGCACAAATAAATAGGATTTAAAGTGAACCTGACCTGCTAGAAATAGGTATAGAAGGTCCAGTGCCAGACCAACAAGTTGAGAGTCCAAAACCTTTAATATTAATGTTCGTTCAGCAAGACAACATAAAACAGCGAATGAAAAAAAAAATGACATGGTGCACAGGAGCAATATACGCTGATGTTGCTCTTGGGCACTATGTCACTTTTTTTCATGAAGCACTTAAAGCAGTATTAAACCCATAACCAAAAATGTAATATATTGCAGCTTACCAAGCCTTAGTGGTGATTGCATTCATTTTCTTTTTTCCGTCTGTTTTCACTTGGTGATCTGGCCAGTAACACACCTCCTGTATTAGGGTGCTTCCATTCTGAATGAAGGAGCACAGGGGGTACAGCAGACAGCACCATTGTCAGTCTGGGGGGAGTGTCAGATTTCGATAAACTAACAAATTGAAGCCAAAAACCCAGAGAATGTTTTTTCTTAGATTTTACATAAATAAATAAAACCATTGTAAGCACTTCTGTCAGTGGTAAATGGTTTATCTCAACCCTCTAACTCAGAGGTGTCCAACCTTTTAACCTTCCTGGGCCACATTGGAAGAAGAGGAATTGTCCTGTGCCGCACATAAAATAGACTAACAATAAAGCTGGGTACACACCATCTGAATATAGGCTGGTACAGCAGGAACCAGCCGACATTTGGTACGTGTGCACAGATGCCTGTCTGACAGAAGCCAGTCTGTGGAATGGTCTTGCTGCAGAACACCAGCTAATCAACGTTGGCAGCGCTGGTGTTATGGTGGGGGGGGGGGGGGGGGGGGGGGGGGACAGTGCCCCTGCCAGAACACAAAGAGCACAGCGAGAAAGTTTACCACACTAACATTACTTTTGTTAGTATGGTGATCTGTCCATATTTTCTATTTGTTGAACGAAAAAAAAAAAACTGAATGTGTGTACCCAGCTTAAAGTTTTTTTTTCTAGCCCCCCTATGTACCAATATAGCATTAATGTGTTTCTTTTGCAAAAATAAAACAGCTTACCATTTATTTTACACACGCTTACCTCAATGTCCTCAAGGCTGTTTAAAAACGCTGCTCCATTACTTCTGCCTTACTCCTTGGACAGACTTTAGGTCAAGACACAGGAAGGAGTTGACCAGCTGATCTCATTAGCACAAACCCTGCATCATCTACCCTCAGCTGGTCAACTCCTTCCTGTGTCATGACCTAAAGTCTGTCCTGGAACTAAGGCAGAAATAATGGAGCAATGTTTTCAAACAGCCATGAGGACAGAGAGTTAAGCATGTGTACAATAAATGGAAAGGTTACTTTGCTAGATTCTTATCCTCCACAGGTCCCTCTGCACATACTGCCTGTTGCCATGCTACCCACCATGAACCTTTTTCAGCATTGCCTGGAACTGGCACACTTTTGCTAGTTTTATAAAATGCAAACTGCACCCTTTTTTCTCAAAGAAAAACGTTTAGAAAGGTAAATAATAAAGTCCACAACGCCCCTTAGATCCGGCACTTACTTGCCTGGGGAGTCTCTGCATTTGTCACTGCCGGTGCTATGCCAAACATGGCACCCCCATCATCCCTCCAGAGCCCAGACAGGACTGGCTTTTCTGTGCCAGCTTCCACTGCGGCTGCTGTGCTGTGCACAGCATTCCTGGCATCCCTCCAACCATGCCCAGGCAACATTCTTAACTCTCTTGGGCCACATGTGGCCCACGGGTTGGACACCCCTGCTCTAATTGCTACATCTGCAGAAAGCTTGTTCTGTTGAAAAACAGACTTACTGACTAGATCACCAGGTAAAAAAAATAAACAGGAAAGAAAACCTAAAAAAGAAAATTAACACAGCCATTATATATAAGAATTGGTAAGCTGCAATTTAATAAATGTTTGCTTTTGGGTGTATTACTGCTTTAATTGTGGTAATTATACCATTTTGAGTCCTTCAAAGTTTATGCAATATCACAGCCCTGAAGAAGGATACCTTTGGATTCTCAGTCAGTTAGTCTGGACTTTTTTGGGGACTTTGTATATGTAACTTCTAAACTTGAGACCCCCCTGCCCCCTGTTGGTACTTAAAGAGGTAGTAAACCGCTGTTTTTTGGGGGTTTTTTTAACCTGCAAAGGCAATGTCATAATGTGAAACTTACCTTAGAACAAAGTCCTCCAGCGATGCGCTTCCATCTTCACCTGGTCTTCCTTCCGGGTTCGCGGACTCCAGTTTTGTGAGTGGCCAGAGCCATGATGATGTCACTCCCGTTTATGCACACAGGAGCCTCTGTTTATGGCACAGGACTCTGAAGGAGCGGCATGGGTGGCTTACAAGGGCTTACAGGCGTTGACGTGTTTTGAGGGTATCTCCTCTTCTTTTGTTTCTTCAGAGAACATGCATCGATGACGTCACTGGCTGCGTGTACAGTAAATATCTCCTAAACAGTAAGGCTGGATTCACATCTATGCATTTTTAGTGCTTTTTGCATTTTGCAGATTTGCACAACAGAACGTGTTCTATAGAAAGCCATGATAAATGGACTGTAGTACAAATCTGCAAAATGCAAAAAGCACTAAAAATGCATAGGTGTGAATCCAGCCTAAATGTTTAGGAGATATTTACAGTACCTATAGGTAAGCCTTAATGTAGGCTTACCTATAGGTAAAAATCACTTTAAGAGCAGCCTCACCAGAGCCATTGCACCCAATATGAATTTGTTTGATCCTCTAAGGCAGAAGTAATGGAGCAGCTCCTCCCAAATCATGATTTATTGATGAGTCAATTTCAGCAAATCAGTTACACATATTCCATGCTAGAAAAATGAGCATGGTCTTTAGAAGCTGCTATTTTCCTTGCTGTTTTGCTCCTATTCTGGCTAAGTGAGTTGATGACTCCAGACAAACATGTAGCCAGTGAATTTGGCACTTTTAATCTTTACTATTGTCCAGGTCAGCACCCCACTGAAGAAGGCCAAACACGCATTTATGTTTTTCCTCCAGGTTTATGTGAAAAGTAAAAATGTATCTGTCTGACTACTTTTATTTTGGTTCATCCTTAATCAACAAAGTTGATGTACATACATGAGCAGCGGCTGGTCAATAAGGGGCACAGAGGTGCCACCCACCTAGTTTGCATGTGGTTTACATGTGGGATGCCAAACTCATAGCTTTCTATGAGTTTTTCTTTTTTCAAGCACATCATTAGAGCCTGAGGTTCCAATTGGCTTGAAAATGGTTGGGCTCTGCGCCCCAAACCCACTCAAACTGAGAGACAGAGAGGACACTAGGAAAAAAAGGGGAGTTTCAGGAAGGGCTGGGGAGGCTGAGGTGATTTCAGAGGAAGAGAGAGAGAGAGTCTAGAAGCCTAGAAAAAAAGTGCTCTGACAGAACAGTGCAGTGACAGAGTGAGGTGAGAACAACTGTGCCCAAGATTGTCAGTCAGAAGAAGAGAGAACCTGAGTCGGCAGAAACCCCCAGCTATTTGGGGGATCTCCTGAGTCTGCAGCAAGTTATCAGAGCCATTGTGATGAGAGGACGAGGCGCGGGGTTTCACCTACAGAGTCCAGAGACGGAGGGAGGCCATGCCATTGGAAGCTACTACAGTGCGGAAAAGCAGTTCTGGGACCAGAAAATGTACTGCCTGCCAGAGTCGCCCTAAGCAACCAAAGCGAGTGGACGCCTGATCGGAGGGGCCACTAACAGTGTTACCGGACTGGTGAGTGGGCCTCGCAGCAAGTTATCCCTAACCTGGTGTGTGTGTGTTTTTCAACTGGCAATACCTCACAGCTAGTTGAACGGTATTTTACATTTGTGGTGTTACTTGTGCTCGCAGAAAGTGTGTTAGAGGGGCTGAGATTGTTCTTGGAGTCGAGGCGTGGAACAAGAAACCCAAAATTACCAAGCGGCTCCTTCGGGGGTAGTGCTATAATAAAATAGTAAATTAGTGAAGAACAGAATAAGAAACAAAAGGAACAAACATAATATTTCAGAATTTAAAGAAGATCTGTCACAAAAGATGTGTTTACCCCCCCCCCCCCCCCAGGGGATCCTGTGCTTGTTGCCATCTGAATCAATGCAGGGGTTGCTGAGCTATGATGTCGGAGAGCTAGCTCCACCCGTCAACCAAACTATTCGACAACACAGATCAACGGAGACAAATTCTGAGTGACAGCTCAGGAGCAGAGGAGGCTTTACCGACAGTGCACACAGAGTGCCTTCCTCCAAGCTGCTAGACAGAACATCGCTGTGCAGTGCTGTCTCCTCATCTCTTTTCTTTGGTACACATAGTGCACAGCTGCAGTGTTTTGAATGATTGCAGCTAGCGAAAAGGGCAAAATGACAACAACACAAGCCAGGTACTACACTAGGCTGTCTCAGACAAGTGTAGTAGCCACTGTGTGCTATTGTCAGCTTGTGTTTTTGTGAATAAAAGATTTTCTCCAGCTGTAATCATTCACAACACAAGCTAATAGTTTAGACTGTCTCTGTGCCCTGAATAATGTGCTGCAGCTCCAGACTCTGTCAGGGGAATTCATAAGTAGTGTTTAAGTCATTCTTTAGAATTCTGACATGCCTCCACATGCCTCCACAAGCCTGACAGGGATTCACAGACACCAATCATGTCCACTCAATTTGTGATTCACAGCAGGAACTGGGCAAATCCATAGCCAATAGGCAGCCTACTATTGCCTATAGAATGCAGCCATTGCCTGCTGCCACAAAGAGGAGAGGGGACCTAATGGGGAACTCAGCTGTCTCAGCTTCTCCATCAGGATCCACCCACTGCAGCATCACTGGTTACTAGGAGAATGGGGTAGTAATGGCAAATGTGCTGCCATTTTTAGATTTTTGTAGTTTGCATATGCCTTCTCATTCTGGCAGTAGATGGCTTGATGATTGAACATCAAATATTGCAAAAGAGTACTAATAAATACCACAGACAGTTGGGGACTCTCACCAGCATACAGGGAAATATTGTGAAATAGGCCAAAATAAGGGATCCAACATACAGCATTGTGCCACTGTCAGTGTTGGGCGAGGGACACTGAGGGCTATGCGGGAAATACTGCAACTATGTTTAAGGCTAACAAAGTAGATATCAGAGGAATCATACTTTTTATGGAAAATTAGGAGGCTCAGAGAGATAACCCTGTTTTTCTATAAAATGTATATGAAGTACAGCATATGCAGTAACTATCTAGGTGGAGTAAGCCCACCCATAACTGATATGTACCGTGTTTCCCTGAAAATAAAACCTACCCTGGAAATAAAACCTACCCTGAAAATAAGACCTACTGTGATTTTTGGGTAAGGGCTGCAATATAAGCCCTACCCCGAAAATAAGCCCTAGTTTAAAGTGGTTGTAAAAATCTTGGAATCCACTCTATTACAGTATTATATAATGTAAACTGTGTATGTTTCTGCAATCAAATTGTGCCAAATACTTTCGTTATAGCGCTGCTCGGCACTCAGCTGACCTCCCGCTGCTCTCCTCCTCTTCTCCCAGCTGTCAGAGCTCCGGCGGGTCACAGAAGCGCCAAGCTGCACTTTTAAGAAGGTATTTGGCACAATTATATTACAGAAACATACACAGTTTACATTATATAATACTGTAATAGAGTGGATTCTAGGATTTTACAACCACTTTTATTTGGTTCCACTGGGGATTCCTGACAGGCAGGGAGGAAGAGGGGGAGAGAAGACAGCACATGAAATGATAAGACCTACCCCGAAAATAAGCCCTACTGTGTCTTTTGTTGCCGAACGCAGGCTTATTTTCGGGGGAACGCGGTAGGTATTTACTTTTTTGGATACTGTTGAGCTGAATTATTACTTTCCTTGCTATATGTCTTGAAAACTCAAGGGGCAAGAACTCCCCTCTCAGATTTCTGACTGATGTCATGCTTTAAACAGTAAGTATCTTTAAAGTATACAGAGTAGAAGGAGCAAAGATTAGGACCACATTAAAGCATACAATCGGAAATAATGGTGTAAGTAATTCCAAATGAATAAATAGGGTTACATTGTCTAGAGATAATCTTAAAGTGGGACTGTACCTGCAAAATTTTTTTTTAAAAGCCAGCAGCTACAAATACTGCAGCTGCTGACTTTTAATAAATGGACACTTACCTGTCACAGGTTCCAGCGATGTCGGCAGCAGAGGCCGATCAATAGCTCAGCTCTCTGCTGCTGCCGGCGCCATTCTCGGTGAGGGAATCAGGAAGTGAGGCGTTGCGGCTTCACTTTCCGGTTCCCTACCGCGCATGCGCGAGTCGCGCAGCGCAATGATAATCGTCCGCGCTGTCTGCTGGGACCCGTGTGTGTCCCGGTGTCTTGCCGAGTTGGTTCCCCTGGCGGATTGGTTCCTCTGTGTACTGCGCAGGCGCAGTACGAACGACTAGCCATCTTCCGGAAATGTCCGAACCTAAACAGATGCAGTGAAGTGTACACCGCACAGCTCATTTGGTTTGTTTAAAAAAAAAGTAAGTTTAAAAAAATACACTCCGAATTCAAAAGAAAAACCCCACAGATAGCACTGTAAAAACACAGTTTTTATATTCTCTCCTCTATATCCACAGCTGAACGATTTGTTTTTCTTTTTCCTTTGCCCCTTGCTTACAGTTATAATAGATACGCCCCTTAGTTAGACTTCCCCGGCATCGTCTCGTACACCGACTGCGCGTGCGCGGTGTACACTTCCCTCGCATCTGTTTAGCTTCGGTAATTTTCGGAATTTCGCTGCGCATGCGCAGTACGGATCTACACCAATCCGCCGAGGGGAACCATATCGGCAGAACACCGGCAGACAGCCGTGGGAGTTTATGCCCGGAAGTGGGTGTAAATACCTGTCTTAGACAGGTATCTGCACCCCCCCTCCCCCTGAAAGGTGCCAAATGTGACACCGGAGGGGGAGGGTTCCGATGAGCGGAAGTTCCACTTTAGGGTGGAATCCCGCTTTAATGATATACACTTTATATATATAGCATGTAGCAGAAAATGCAGTCCCTTAATTCAAGTAGAGGATGGGGTGTCACCAAGTGATCCTTAGGAAAGCATGATGACAGGTGAAGAGAGAAAAGGTGGAGGAGAATCTGTAAATAGTATTGAAAAGAGAAAACACGAGAGAAGACAAAATAGTAAGTGAGGAATGGCGGGAGGGTGCCCAGACGGGGATAACAAACATACTCAGTTAGGTAAAGTTGTAATTAATTAGCTAGTTTTTTCTCAAACATGTATAGAGACTAGGGATGGGCTGTCTATTCGAGTCGAACCTGAGTTCAACATGAACATTGGCTGTTCGCCCGTTCCCCAAATAGTGAACAATTTGGGGTGTTCATGGCAAATTCAAAAAGCCGCGGAAAACCCTTTAAAAGTCTATGGAAGAAATCAAAAGTGCTAATTTTAAAGGCTAATATGCAAGTTATTGTCATAAAAAGTGTTTGGGGACCTGGGTCCTGCCCCAGGGGACATGTATCAATGCAAAAAAAAGTTTTAAAAACAGCCGTTTTTTCGGGAGCAGTGATTTTTAATGCTTAAAGTGAAACAATAGAAGTTCAACCGGCCCATAGCCGAATGACGACTACAGGGTGGTTGCTTAACTCTGGGAGGGCGTACAGTGACGTCCTCCCAGGATTCCCCTCTTGCATCCGGCCGTTTAACACATGATCGGTCCATCAAATGACAGAGTGATCACATGTAAACAAACCGGCGTAATTTCATGACGCCGATTCCTCGCTTCTCTCTCTGTACCGATCGGTACAGTGTGAGAAGAGAGGGATCAGTGGCAGCAGTGCTGTGGGCGGGATCTGTAGTGCCCAGACCACTGCTCTGCAGTAACCACCAATCCACCCATCCATGCTCAGCCATCCCTCCATCCCCTCTTGCATCCGGCCGTTTAACACATGATCGGTCCAATACTCTGCAATACCCAACATACTCTGCAATACCCAGCCGTACCCAACAATACTCTGCAATACCCTGCAATACCCAACAATACCCAACAATACTCTGCAATACCCAAAAATACTCTGCAATACCCAGCAATACCCAACAATACTCGGCAATACTCTGCAATACCCTTCCATACTCTGTGATACTCTGCATGACGCCGATTCCTCGCTTCTCTCTCTGTACCGATCGCAATACTCTGCAATACCATGCAATACCCTGCGATACCATGCAATACCCTGTGATACCCTGCAATACCCTGTGATACTCTGCAATACCATGCAATACCCTGCGATACCATGCAATACCCTGCAATACCCTGCAATACCCTGTGATACACTGCAATACCCTGCAATACCATGCAATACCCTGCAATACTCTGAGATACCCTGCAATACTCTGCGATACCATGCAATACCCTCCGATACCATGCAATACCCTGCAATACTCTGCAATACCCTGCGATACCCTGCAATACCATGCAATACCCTGCGATACCATGCAATACCCTGTGATACTCTGCAATACCCTGCGATACCATGCGATACCCTGCAATACCCTGCGATACCATGCAATACCCTGCGATACCATGCAATACCATGCAATACCCTGCAATACTCGATACGATCGAAGCCAGGATTGTTTTTTTTTTTATTTCAAGCTTTCCAGCCTAGAGGCGAGATGTGGAGTCTTATTGACCCCACATCTCACTGTAAAGAGGACCTGTCATGCCATATTTCTATTACAGGGGGTCCCCGGGTTACAAACAAGATAGGGACTGTAGGTTTGTTCTTAAGTTGAATCTGTTTGTAAGTCGGAACAGGCACATTTTTTCTAAGTGTAGCTCCAGCCAAAAAATCTATTTTGAATTTTTCTAGATAACATAGAGAAGGGTTATCACCCCTGAAACATTTGTTTTGCTGTCTGTGCCCCTGTTCAGAAGATTTCACCTCACCTTCTGTCCCAATGACAATGGATTTTGAAAATTTTGGGTTGTTAGGGAAACAAGGACTGGTGATAAAGCTTCAGTGGAGACACCTTTTTCCAATATTGACTCTTACAGGAGAGAATTTTAATAAAGTGATAAAAATGATCAGTAGTCCTTCTGGTGGAGCATATAAACAATATATAAGTTCAATCCGCAATACTGGTCATTTCAGTGAAATCAAAATCAAACAGGGGTGTCCGTGAAGTAATTCCTTAAAGCGGTTGTATACCCAGGTAAACTTTTTTTTTTTTTAAACTACCTGCAAGAGAAAGTCATAATGAGCTAGTATGACTAGCCTACTAGCTCATTATGCATCACTTACCTTAGATCGGGGCCCCCGACGCCGTCTTCTTCTCCCCCTCCAGCCGCAGCCATCGCTCTTCCGGGTATCGGCGCTCCGGCCAATCACAGCGCCGCTGCAGCGCTGTGATTGGCCAGAGCAGCGAAGACGTCGCTCCGCGCATGCGCGCGGGGCACTTCAACTGCGGTGAGCCGCAGATGTGAATGGGGATTAACCCGTTCTATGCACCGTTGTCTACGGCGCGCATGCGCCGTAGACAACGTTGTAAATCGTTCTTTCCAAATATCTCCTAAACCGTGCAGGTTTAGGAGATATTTCTTGTACCTACAGGTAAGCCTTAATCTAGGCTTACCTGTAGGTGCAAGTTGCAATTTAGGGTATACAACCACTTTAATCTCTTTAGTGAATGGACAGTGTGGCATATACCGTGACTATATGCATAGAAATAAAGGTGCAAGTGCTGGCGATTGCTTCATGCGATGTGATGTAGGTGTATTGGGTGACTTCATATCCTCCGTGAAGTCTACAGTGTGGGTTTCCCCTTACCTTACGGCTGTAAGGTAACAGCCTGTAGATATAAGCCTTTGGTGTGGGGATCCCTGGTGGTCGTCTCAAAGTTGCATCTCGGACCCAGCTGGTGTGTGTCTTTTCCTTGCAGGTAGCGTCCCCCTTGTAATCCCTGGAGGTGTCCCTGGAGGTGTCTGCAGTGTGTTGACCTTACCAGTAGGTCATGGATGGGTATGGGGAATAGGAAAATAGATGCCCAGATAGTGTAGTATGTTTATGGTAAAAAGCGTTTATTTGTATAGGCAACAGACAGCGGTACTCACATTTAAAAGTAACAGACAGGTAGTACAATACGAGCAGCGAGCTCGTCCATGTCACTTCCGGTGTGTCAGTATTCCCGACGCGTGTTCGTCACCATCACGTGACTTCATCAGGGGATAAAAGATATTTTTCTTATATTATATCTACAGGCTGTTACCTTACAGCCGTAAGGTAAGGGGAAACCCACACTGTAGACTTCACGGAGGATAAGAAGTCACCCAATACACCTACATCGCATGAAGCAATCGCCAGCACTTGCACCTTTATTTCTATGCATATAGTCACGGTATATGCCACACTGTCCATTCACTAAAGAGATTAAGGAATTACTTCACGGACACCCCCGTTTGATTTTGATTTCACTGAAATGACCAGTATTGGGGATTGAACTTATATATTGTTTATATGCTCCACCAGAAGGACTACTGATCATTTTTATCACTTTATTATTTCTTATCTATTTTATGCGATTTTTCTATGTGATATTTTATGCAATATTTTCATGCTACTCCGTGCGATTTTATACATCAATTTTATTTGAATTTATCTATGATCACTTTCTATCAGACACCACGTTTTCCTCAGTGGCCTGATTACTGCACTTGAGCACTTTATCACTTTATTATTCATTTATACCAGACCCAAAGGATTTCACTTTTATTGTTTCACTTTAAAGCGGAGCTCCACCCTAAAGTGGAACTTCCTTATCGGATTCCTCCCCCCCTCCGGTGCCACAATTGGCACCTTTCAGGGGGGAGGGGGGTGCAGATACCTGTATAATTCAGGTATGTGCACCCACTTCCGGGTCTAGCATCCCTGCCCATATCCGAGGATATCTGAGAATGCCCCGTTGTGTCTTGGGAAACACAGTTCCCAGGACACAACGGGGACCAATAGAGATGCGCAGCGCGACTCGCGAATGCGCAGTAGGGAACCGGGCACGTTGCGTCTTCACTTCCTGATTCCCTGACAGAGGATGGCGGTGGGGCAGCCGAGAGACGAGCGGTCGCTCGTCACAGTCTGCCGACACCGCTGGAACCTGGAACAGGTAAGTGTCCATTTAAAAAGTCAGCAGCTGCAGTATTTGTAGCTGCTGACTTTTATTTTTGGTGCGGGTGGATCTCCGCTTTAAGCATTATTAAAATCACTGCTCCTGAAATTTTTTTGCATTGATACATGTCCCCTGGGGCAGGACCCAGGTCCCCAAACACTTTTTTGACAATAACTTGCATATTAGACTTTAAAATTAGCACTTTTGATTTTTCATGTTCGAGTCCCATAGACTTTAACAGTGTTTGCGCGTTCAAACAAATTTTTTGCCTGTTCGCATGTTCTGGATGCGAACCGAACAGGGGGGTTTCGGCTCATCCCTAATAGAGACCAAGGAAACAACCCAGACAATCCGTATGACCAGGTAGGTTGAGTATCTATCATGAAGGGATGCCGTGAGTTCTTCCAAACATTTTATATGTGTAAATTCCTGAATCCCCTCTGAGATAGTCGATGGCAAGCGTATATTGCTGGCACAAAGAATCTGGGAAAGCTTTGGAGACAGAATAGGAAAAGAAGAACAATTTTGGGGGACATAGAAACATCAGAGCTGGTGATCAGTTTATAAATGGTGTAGTGGGGCTTTTTTCTCAGAAAATAGGTGCAGAACGCAACCACTACTCCCAAAACCCACCCCCCCCTCACACACACACACCCCCAAACCCGCATCAAATAGTGTGTGTGGTCAAATGTTACTAACAGTAGAAGGGTCTTAGAAGGGTATTCAATATCAGGAGTGCATTACATACAGAGTGAAGAGTTCAGGGGGGCAGTGTTACACACAGAGTGTAGAGTTTGGGGGTGTGCTGCGTACTTAGGAGTGCATTACGTACAGAGTGCAAAGTTCAAGGGTGCACTACACACAGAGTGCACAGTTTAGGCTTCTTCCAAAGCTTCTATTCACAGCTCCCTTTCACCTCTCTTCAGCTCTGACCTCTGCATGCAACCCCTTTCCACTGCCCCCATTTTCTCCCTCCCTCTTTACAAGCTCCACCATCTTCCAAGTGTTTTACTTGTGTTGCTGTATTAAGCTGAAGCACCCAGTCGGCTCTTGCACACTGTAGGTGGCTCCGACTCTATCACTTGCTGGGAGCTCATCCAGTGGGGGTGTCAGAATCTGCACTGCATCCTGGACACCTGCATCTCCCTTGTCTCTATCCTGCACTCAGTGGGAACCGCTCAGCAGATCAGATCTGTGGGAGCTGTATGGAGAGAAGCTGTCATTTGTAAACACAGAAGCCAGACTTCTGTGTTTACAAGTGATAGTGGTGAGCAGGGAGCAGAGTGCCTGAGCCAGAGTTGGTGGAACTGAGTTCCACCAAGTTACAGCTGAAAAAAAGCCCTGATTTTAGCCCAAGACCATGGATAAGAGAGCAGTACCACCACCTAAGGAGTATGGTCTCTACTGCATTATTGCATCTCCAGCAGTGAACAGATGTAATTGGAAATATTTTCTGTCAATTATAGGGACAATGATACCACTGTGTCACAATTTTATGGCTGTGTTCTTGTGCTGCACTAACAATGCTGGTTTAATGGGTAAAAGTGAATATCTTGTGCAGGTCAATTCTTTTAACCATGGTAAGGAATAGTGTGGTGTAGAGGAATGAGTGTTATGGAATAAAATGTTGTATAATTGTGTCATCAGGTGTGTAGCTGGCATATCCTGTAATCAAAGGACTTTGAAGAGGGTCAAGTCCCTAGAGATCTGACCCTTGCTTTTTAAGTAGTTTACAAGACATAGTAGTGGAAAATATTGGAGCCAGCATTCCAGAGTGGGTTATAGGTTGGAGGTGAGTGTGGAAAAAATGCAGGAGATTTCCAGGTAAGTGGCTCTAAGGATCAGAAAAATATGTTTACCTGTCAATTTAAGAAAATTGAGTTGGTAAAATTCTGAAGTTAGGGTTACCCAAGATGTGAGTGAGTGGGTGAGTGGTACAACATATGTTTATGTTTAGGAATGAAGTGCCAGGCCTTTAGGAGATAAGGGATCCCAAATGGAGGAAATAGAAAGTAAGGACAATATGGGAATTATACCCCTTGTAGATAAGTCAATAAGATCGCCGACAAAGTGGTTATCAATTGTGACCCATAGCTTGTTTTTGCAATGGTGTATTCAGTTAAAAAGGAACTGCAGTTTGTTCACATAATTTGTAATAAAAACATATTTGCCATTCTAAAGCTTCCCTCCAACCACTTTGCATATTATTTTATATATACTGTGATTTTGTACTTGCCAAATATTCTGTAGAAATCTCCCTCCACTGGGTCTGGCTGCAACCATTTTAACTGTGGGCAGCTGAAGCAGCTGCCTGTTCACTTCCTTGATTTACACAGACACACACCTCCAGCTCTGCAGCTCTCATTGGACCTCTTATGACTCACCCCCCTCCCTCCCTGGCAAAAGTGTGAGAGAGAGCTGTGCATGATGTCATAAGCCTAGGCTTTTTTTCCAGACAAGAAACAGGAAGTGGGCTGTATACGGTATTTACTGGCAGAAAAGAAAAATGTTTTACTATCCAAAGTTAAAACAACAAGGGTAGAGGATTTAATAGATGGAAACATGAAAAAATTACTGAAGTTCTGCTTTAAGTATGTGAGTTAGAGGAGCTATAATTGTAGGTGGGGAAGTACTACACCGCTGTCTCACTTATGTCTGACCAAGATATCGAAATGCAGTTGGGAGATGATCGGAACCAAATGTATTTTCAGTAATACAGTTTTTAGTATGTGAAAGAAGCATTTTTGAGTCAGAAATGCCATTGTTTGGAAAGTGAAGAATATACAAACAGGATATCAATAATGAAAAGTGCCATACGGCCAAAGTCTAGAAAGGAGAAGCAGGGCATCATTTATTTATTTATTTTTTCTAAACTGTACAGTTTATTCAAGAAGATAAGGACACCATTGTGAGGCCTCGTGGAAGGGAAAATCCCCTCTATATGAATCATGCGCATGATAGGTGGGCAAGATGGGTTGTGCTTACCCTTTTTAAAACTAGAATTTCTCTGGTCCTATTGTATCGGAAAAGTCTTGCTCCTCTTGCTGTACTCTTCATTGCATAAAATAAACATCAAATCCAAAAGGGAAATGATAGCTATTTCTACTGGAACTCTATACCTAATACATATGAGGAGCCTGCACAGTAATGAGTCTTTTGGCAAGCAATAAATATTCATTTTAAGTTGACTGAGCCCCAGTGATTTTGCATGGGTGTTGGCTAGGTGCTATCGATTGATAATCATGTACATAAACCATAATAATAATAATAAACACATACAAAAAATATGTTTTATTCAAGAAAATAAGCCTGTAAACAATTGCAAAGGATTTCAACAGCATTGTCCTTTAATATGAATTTATACACCTCGAAGAAACTCAGGTATAATTATAGCTGATATTTACGGTATTTGGAACAATCCATTTAAATTTTGTTTAAGCTAAATAGCACTAATATTAAAAAAAAAATTGTAATTACAAGATGTGACTCTTCTGGTCTACACATAACTATTCAAAGCTTATTACCTGTAACATCTAGGAGAGCATGCTGGGAAAAGATTGTGTACCATATTACAGCTACATTAGATTTTTGCTTTAAAATAATCATTAATTTCCCATTTAATTAGAGCTAATTATACTTAGAAATTTACTTAATTGCATGCCATTAGGATGATTGTCATCTTAACAAGTAAATTATGCAACTAAACAGCCTAAACTGCCATTAATATTGGAACAACTTATTAATATCTGCTCCTGTGAGAAGAATGGATGACTGTAAAGATAACAAGGCATGTGCACAAGGCACCGAATAATTGAAGTTTCTGCACCTGGGTGAGGAATGCTATACACAGTTATCTTTATAGGTGTTACACATGTTACACAGGCTTGGTATCCTCTTTTCTGAGTACTTTAAATGTTAATTTCATCTAATCATCCCCACCCATTTCCTTTCCCTTCCATGTTTTTATGTTCTTACGCTCCACATCTATACTCTTTCGAACTTCCAAGTTGTAGTAATCTATTAAGTTCCCGATCCACATAATCCTTTCTCTGCAAAACATTTCAAGTTCCATTCCGAAAATAATTATATAATATATATATATATATATGTGTGTGTGTGCTTTTAACATCCTCATTCCTCTTTTGCCACTCCTTTGACCTTTCGCAAAGGGTCTCAGCCCTCACTCATTGTGATAGTCACATGTTTGACCCTATCTTTTGAAATACTTTGCAAATGCTTTGGATAATAATCTGTTAACCTTTACCCTCCTTCTCATCCAATCATTCAAGAACCTTGTACAAGAAGCACACAGAATGGTGTGCTTTTTTTTCATTTCTTTTCTGACTCACGGCAACTTGTTTTCACTAAGTTTTCCTTCCCTGACCCTAAGACAATGGCCACTCATCGCAACAACACAGTAACCTCATCTATGGGCTCAGTTGTTACTCTTGCTGCATCAGTCAGCAACATGGATACACCAAAATTACACCAAACCCAGGGGCGGCCCGTCCATTAAGGGCACACGGGCACCGCCCCCTCTATCCACGCCACCCCCTCTATGGTTAATGGATAGATTTATGCATAGCCACGGCCACGGCCACCCCCTATTCATGCGTCCGGGCCTCTTTCAAGAGCGCATGAATTACAGCGGCGGGGGTGTTTTTTTGAAGCACCTGATTAGAGCTGTAGGCTCTAATAGGCTTTAAAATAGGGTGGACTCGTGGCGCAGAACATTGCACTCGTAGTCCACCCAGGTGTGTTAGAAAAGCCAATGAATATTCGCTATTCTAACACTGAATCGCATCTCCACCAATCAGGAAGCGCAGGTCTGATACCCGTTTCCTGATTGGCTGAAAGATCAGGTGAGCCTATTGGACGCCTAGGAGGAGGAAGAGGGGGATGCACGGTAGAAGGCGATGTGATCCACACCACAGGAGGAGGAAGAAAGCCACCGGACACGCTGCCCACCTGCTTTCTAGATGGAGCTTTGATGCCTCGGCTGTCCTCCCAGGTGGGTGGGGGGTTGCCGCCCCCTCAAGAGAAAGAACCACCAGCCGCCACTGACCAAACCGTATCTAAACCAAAAACAAAAATGTAATATAATGCACAGTACCAGCCCAAAGATGTGACTGCTACATTAGCTTTCTCTTTTTTTCAGGCTTTTTCCTTTACTTTCACCTGATGATCCTGGCAAGAGAGCTCACTTCCTGGCTTAGGGTGACAACACTCACTCTTTTGAATGTATCTATAGGGGATCAGCGTTGTCACCCTATAACAGGAAGTGTTTTAAGACTCCAGGACACCTCCCACTATTCTCTTCTCTATAACATAGGGGAAGGTGTCTCTTAGTCCACAGAGATTGCTGGGAACAATGCAAACTCATAAGAGTGCAGCACAGAAAGAGTGTGCAGGGAATTATCAGCTCACATGATTATTGGCAAGATCGTGTATTTTTTTCTCTCTTTTCTTATGCCCGTACACACAAGCGGAATTTCCGTTAAAAAAATCTTGGATGTTTTTTCCGACGGAATTCCGCTCAAGCTTGGCTTGCATACACACAGTCACACAAAAGTTCTCTGAACTTTCGACGGTCAAGAACGCGGTGACGTGACAACACTACGACATGCTGAGAAAATTAAGTTCAATGCTTCTGAGCATGCGTCAAATTGTTTCCGAGCATGCGTAGGAATTTTGCACATCGGAATTGCCACAGATGATCGGAATTTCCGATATGAACTTTTTCTGTCGGAAAAATAGAGAACCTGCTCTCAATCTTTTGCTGGCAGGAATTCTGCCAGCAAATGTCTGATGAGCATACACACGGTCGGAATTTCCGACCAAAAGCTCACATCGGACTTTTGCTGGCAAAATTTCCACTCGTGTGTACGGGCATAAGGCTCCATGCTTACTGGGCTTAAAAAAATGTCTGTTCTCTTGGCAGTAAAAAACGCTCATATAGAGCAATTTTTGTACAAAGTTTAGACGAGTTTAGGAGAGTTTTACTTTTTTTCTGCCAGTAAGCTCCAATCAGAAACGCAAACAAGAAGGGTATTTTTTCCTGCCTCCAAACGTTGAGCTCAAAATATGCCTGTAATCGTCCTAATGTGCATGGACACATAAGATAACATTGAGCTGCTTCTACAAGCAGAACACAAAACTCCTGTAGAAGCAATGTTTTTTTAACCATATTATGACCGGCGCACACAGATGTACGTCGGCAAAATGACACGGACAGGAAAATGAGCGTGCCTGTACGACCCTTTGAATTTGCCGCTGTGCCATCACATGCACGCCGCTGGCGCGAGCTCCGTGAGTCGGGTCGCGGGTCCCACGGACTCGATCACCGCTGGGATACCCACGATCATCTCGATGGAGAGGTAGAACGGGGAGATGCTAAAGTAAACAAGCCCGTTCTGCCTAGTGACAGTGTCACTGATCAGCTCCCCTGTAATCGAGAGAGCTAATCAGTGTAGTGTTACACATAGCCCCTCCCCCCTACAGTTAGAAACACTCCCCAGCACACACTTAACCCTTCCCTAGCCCCATAGTGGTTAACCCCTTTCCTGCCAGTGTCATTTTTACAGTAATCAGTGCAATTTAATCACGCTGATCACTGTAAAAATGACAATGGTCCCAAAAATGTTTCAAAATTGTCCAACGTATCCGCCATAATGTTGAAGTCATGATAAAAATTGCAGATTGCTGCCATTACTAGTAAAAAAAAAATTATTAATAAAAATGCCATAAAACTAACCCCTATTTTGTAGACGGTATAATTTTTGCGCAACCCAATTAATAAACGCTTATTGCATTTTTTTTTACCAAAAATATGTAGAAGAATACATATCGGCCTAAACTGAGGAAAATTATTTTTTTTTTAGATATTTTTGGGGGATATTTATTATAGCAAAAAGTGAAAAATAATGCTTTTTTTCAAAATTGTCGCTATTGTTTTGTTTATAACGCAAAAAATAAAAACCGCAGAGGCAATCAAATACCACCAAAAGAAAGCTCTATTTGTGGGAAAAAAAGGACGTCAATTTTGTTTGGGAGCCACGTCGCACGACCGCGCAATTGTCAGTTAAAGCGATGCAGTGTCGAATCGCAAAAAACTATCTGGTCTTTTGCCAGCGAAATGGTCCGGTCTGAAAGTGGTTAAGCCAGTGTGCATGGAGCCTAATAGATATAACAAAATGCTTTCATTTATATATTTAATGGATCAAAAGGGGCCAAAAAAAAATTGTGAAAGGTCACATACAGTATACTTTTAACCCTTGTTCACACTGAAGGCAGGTTTGAAATCGCGCGAGTTCAGCTGAACTCGCACGATTTCAAACCTGCATTTCAGTGTGAGTTCAGGGGCGATTTGAAAGACATCTGTGCGGGTTCATGCACAGATGTCTATTAAAATTGCCCCAAAAGTCGCCAAAAGTAGTGCAGGAACTCCTTTTAGGAATTGGTGTGGCACCATGAAGTCGGCGTCACACCGATTCAATCGCTGCCGTTGACGACAATAGGCTCCAATTTGACATGTCAAATCGCATGTCAAATCGCCCCGATGTGAATGGGGGACTTAATGTTGAAGAGATATTCCAGAGTGGCTAAACAATGCTGAAGAAAAAATCTACAACAGAGGATTTTACAGCCTGTATTAAACTCAATAATGCTCTCCTATCTGCTAAGCAATTTTTTCTTTTCCTTTTTCAATTCTAAAAAGTTAGGTTAGCCAACCAATAATTCAAAACCAAAGACCAGGCCTTTGCTGTGTTTTAAATAATGTGATTTGATAAAATGTGATATGTTCTACATGATATATGAGGAAAAGACTAATTTGGCCAGGTATGTGGCTACTACCTTAGACAATGTTGCATTGCATTTGACATAGTTAAGCCTAGTACACACAGGCCGAATGTTGGGCAGCATTGGCCGGTTCAATAGAAATTGACCGACATTCGGCCCATGTGTACTGCAGCCAGTCAGACAGAAGCCGGCCATTCGAGCAAGGGAGCAACATCCGACTGGCTTGTCTATCAAAAGGTTTTTTTTATAGGGAAAGGTAAATGTCCTCTTACAGACTCTATCCCTGGGGACAAATCATATGACCTGGCCTTAAAGCATAAGTTCACCTTTTTGGGCAGAATTTCAGTTTTCATAATAAATAGAAACGTTTTCAAATTTAATTTCTGGCCCAGCCATACCAATGTGCTTTTGTCAATTTATTTGTATTTTTGAAAGGATTTTCAGATTCCATCACTTCTTCAGCTTTCACTTCCTGTTAGGTAATTTCCCAGAAGCCTTCACTTCCTTGTTGCATCACAAAAGAGGGCATACTAGGGTGTGTTCAACACTCTGGAACATACCTCCCTCATTACAATACCACCTTCCACCCACTTCCTATACAATCTGATTGTACAATCTCTTTTAAATCCACTATAGGCTATGTAGTACAAGGACCTGTCTGGTTTGGTACAAATGAAATGCATTGGCCAGGTGTGTCCTCTTATTTCATAGTTTTGGTAAATCTAAAGGCAATTGTACAGACATTGTGCAATCAGATTGCATAGTGTATGGTCATCTTTATACAAGTACATAAGAGGGAGTGGACGGAGACACTCAGTTGTCAGGCCTCGTTCACATTTCCACAACTCACATTCCTGCATGCGTTTGTTTTGGGTGCTTTGGAGCATTTTTACTCATCACGCATAGGGCAGTCCATTCACTTGAATCCAAAGAGAAGCTCCAGAGTGGAGATTTTGGTGCATTGTGCTGCACTTTGGGAGCCTATAAAATGTAATGACACCACCAGCATGAACCATATTTGCAGTGTTTCTGAAATGCATGGCAAAGTGCACATTTTCTGTGCAGATTGTCATGCGTTTAGAAACACAGAGGTGTGAATGGAGCCTCATTGTTCTTGTGTAAATGCACCAATTTCACTTTCAGGCCCCCATTCACACCTAGAGTAGTGGGAGCGCATGTTTTTTGGCTCGTTTATCCAGTGACACACATAGGGCAGCCCATTGACTGGAATGGGCTGGGCTACACGTGGCAAAGTAGCTCATGAAACATTTTAGCATGGAGTAAGTTGCACATTTTTTACTGCTATATAATAGGAGGACACACCTATCCAATCATATCCAATCAGGCAGGCTCATGCACCACATCAGGGGTGTCCTGTGGGCTGCATGCGGCCCCAGGGAGTTTAGCATGCAGTCTGAGCCCGTCTAAAGGGAAGCTGGGAAAGCCAGGCAAATGCATGCATGGAGGAATGCCAGGGACGCTGTGAAAACTTAGTTGATGGGTGAAGGTGTGCTAATGAGGTCAGCTGGTAAACGCCTTCCTATGTCTTACTGGTTTCTCTGTCTCTGTCTGTATACCATGAAGTTTCTGAAACTTTCTAAGAAAAAACAGCAAGGGCTAAGGTAAGGCCTTGTTTTCAAAATCAAAGAAAGCTTATATTTTTATGAAACCACAGTACATTAATGATATATTGGTACATAGGGGAGCTGGATTTTAGGTGAACTTATCCTTTAAATCAATGGGACAATATGAAATGATGCGAAGAGTGTATACATGTGCACTGAACCATTGACAATGAACACTGTCCGACCAGCAGATTAGAAGGTTGCATGGCAGGCATCAGAAAAAAGAAACCTGGCCACAAATGTGGAATTTTCATCAATAGGTGGTAAAACTAACAATTCACATTTGCATTAAATATTGAAAACTAAACGCCAGGGGGGCCTAGCTCTCCCAGATATTAGACAATACTTCAATGCAGTGATGCTTAATAGGTTGTCGGACTGGAAATATCACAGACATAAGAAGCTCTGGGTTGACCTAGAGCTATCCCTCAGTGGCACTGACCTTTCCTCCCAAATGTGGATTCCTAATCGCTTTAGATCAATGGCTTCTCAGACCTCCCCTCTCACCTTGGCATCCCTCAAGACCTGGGACCAACTGTGTAAGAGACATAAATGGCGATACAACTCTCCGCTGATGCCCCTAACGGGCCACAACTTTTTCCCACCTGGCAATATAGACCCATCTATACACACGTGGAACCTGGATGCAGCACCTCTTTTGCACCAAGTAACGAACCAACAGGGCCTAATACCTATCTCATCCCTAATCCTACAGCAAGTACCGACACCCATGGACCATTGGAGATATCGGCAATTATCAGCTTTTGTTAGATCTCTACCGAAACCTCTACGCTTACTCTCTGACCTATCCCTCATAGAAGCTGCCTTTGCCGACCCCCACCC
>CM053026.1:353196730-353222977 GCA_028564925.1 Lithobates sylvaticus | reverse complement strand
GTTCAGGAGGGGGGGCGCTCTCGCCCCCCCTCTTTTCCTGCGGCCTTCCAGGTTGCGTGCTCGAATAAGGGTCTGGTATGGATTTTGAGGGGGACCCCACGCCATTTTTTTTGGCTGGGGTTCCCCTTAAAATCCATCCCAGACCTGAAGGGTCTGGTATGGATATTTAGGGGGACCCCCACTTAATTTTTTTTTTAATTTGAAGCGGGGTTCCTCTTAATATCCATAGCAGACCTGAAGGGCCTGGTAATTGAATTTGGGGGGACCCCCACGATTTTTTTTTTATTATTTTTTTTTTTTTTATCAATGACTTTTTTTTTATCAATGACTTTCAATGAATGACTGTTCTCTGTGTTACGGATCCGGCAATTCATTAGCCGTGAGTGATTTTAAATAGCTTTTTTTCCTGCAAAAATGACACTTTGTGCATGGACAGTTCTAAGCACAGGAAACATGGGCCCCTTCACAGGCATACTATAGACACCCCCCAGGTACGAAATTTAAAGGAATATTACACTTTTATTGTTTCACTTTAAGCATTATTAAAATCACTGCTCCTGCAAAAATTTTGCATTGATACATGTCCCCTGGGCAGGACCCAGGTCCCCAAACACTTTTTATGACAATAACTTGCATATAGCTTTTAAAATTAGCACTTGAGATTTATCCCATAGACTTTTACAGGGTGCTCACAGCTTTTCGAATTTGCCGCGAACACCCCAAATTGTTCGCTGTTCGCTGAACAGGCGAACAGGCAATGTTCGAGTCGAACATGAGTTTGACTCGAACTCGAAGCTCATCCCTAATGGGCAGGCTGAATGTACCTAGTTGATTGATCGATCAACTTTGGTACAACCATTCTCTTATCGTTAGCAGCTGCTATAACAACCTGTGGTTGCAGGAAAGAAATTTGTGTATGGCCGGCCTTTCTCTACTGAATATATAAACTGATTTATCTAAAATGCACACAATGCTCCAGCTAGACAAAGAGCCTAGCGTTTATTGGTAAATTATGTTTAAGCTGATGTTGGGGCTGTGGATGAGCGCTGTTTAGCATTAAAGCATCAACAAAGCATGCTCAAATCAAGCACACAGTGTAGCTGTATACATAAAGCTACTCAGCCTTGGGACAGCACAATGAAATAAATGGCATCGATGTGTCTTGTCTTGGAGCGTAATGATTAATAGCACTGTTAAAAGTGCTTTAAAGTAGTTTTTTCATATTTTAATTTCCAACTGCTTGCAAGCAATTAGTTGCTTGTTTTCATTACTGTAAACAACACAAATCACTTAACTACTAATCTTGTAGTTTTTAGAGGCTGCATCAGAGAACTATGACAATATTGCTTATAATTTGGTTTACGGCCAGTCATATTATTCATTTTTCACTGTATGAATAAATGCCAATGTGTTTGTTGCAAAGAAGAAAAGTAAAATGCAAATGGCAAAACTATCCCCTCATGACTATTAGGCATGTGCATTAGATTAGTCATTAGTGTTCCATGTAAAAATTAATATACACATTATACAGGGAAAAAAAAATCATAGTTATTTTCTATTTAGTCTTATCGCTGCCTGCTTTTCGCACACATGCTTAAATTCGTATTTCTTACATGAAAACATGCTTAAATCATTATATATTTTCTAAAAGCAGACAGCTCAAAGAATAAAAACATGGCAGTTCAGATAATTCGTTATTTCTGTAGAGTGGCGATATTCGTTATACTGAATCTCGAATCATGTCGAATTCCTTCGTTATATCCAATTGAACTGGAGCGCAATGTGTGTAAATGCACATAAAAGCGCTCTTTGGCTAAATAACATAATATGTAACATTTGTTGGACAAATGTTACAAGCATTGTCCAGGCTGCACACATTTTCCCCATTTTTTCTTTAATACTATTTTTTTCCGGTGGTTGTCAGCTCCCTCTAGTGGCCAAAATGCAGAATATATTTTTCTGAAGTACCTCAATCAGAAAATACACTACATTTTGGATAGAGCTGATAATGATAAGAAAAATAAAAAATAGTATTAGAGAAAATATTGGGAAAATTCCTGAAGTCTGGATGAATACCTGTGACATACGTTTAATGAATGTTTTAGAAATAGACTCCTAAGTGTCTGGAGAGTGTCCCAAGCAGAGTCAGTTCCCAGGGGTCACATTACAGACAAGCCCTGCATCTTCATCATGGCTGGATTCAAGTACAGCCTCCAAGGCAACTGCAAAGGATAAACTGAGCTGGAAAGCTGCAATAGAAGCCCCTTTGCAGCTAATGAACAATCTTGATTGAAGAAAAAAAATATCTTGATAAAAACAAGAAATGTAAATTTTTGCTTTTCTCAAAGGAGAGAAATAAAATACCTGACTGACTAACAGCTTGTTGTTTGCCAGTGTCCTATTAGGCCTGTAGGCAGCAGTATTACCCAGTTGTCTGACTGACCCTGCGTCCCTAATAAATAATTAAGGAAACGCTTTTTCAGTCCCTTTTTTTCAAAAACATTAAAGCCTGCACTCTAGGTCTCATTTAAAAACTGATACAAAGCAAACCAAATTTAATTATGGAAAAATAAATTGTATGTTCAATGTGTAAAAAATGGCTTAAACATAATCTGTTTATCTGTTTACATACCAGCAACCCAACAAAAAAGTACAGTTGTTAGCACAATGTGCATCTAAATCCTATATCAATACTTCGCTGATTGAAGCAAACTATAAGGTCCTTCTGCAGTGGTACATGGTACTAACGAGAGTAGCACCCTATGTGCCTGGTGTGTCCCCGCAGTGCTTCAGAGGTTGTGGTATGAATGGCCCTATGTTTCATGTCTGGTGAATTTGCCCAAAAGTTAGGCGGTTCTAGATCCGTACCTATAATTTAATTTATTCACTCACTCAAGTGAACCTCGTTAAATCGACACTGCAACCGCACTGTTGGGGTGCCCGGTAGAGGGGGGATGTTGAGACACACAAAAATACTTTTTTTTTGTAGCAGCCAGGGTCTCCATAGCCAGGTCTTGGAAATCCCCCACAGTTCCCTTACTAAGGTCTAAATTATCTTGGATAATGGTAAACGAGCACCTATCCGCGATTCTAAATGATAAACTTGTCTCATTTGAAAAGACTTGGGACTCCTGGATTAAATACATGTTGAATACCCTATGAGATGGATATGCCATGGAGTGTTTTTTTTTTACTCTTTTCTGGGATAGGGTGCACTTTTTTCTCTTTCTCGTGCTTTGTTCCCTTTCTCTCCTTCTATTGACTATATCCCCTCTACTTCTTTCGCCATTTCTGCCCTTTCGTGGGCACTTAGGCCAACTAGCATATTCGCTACTACCTGAAAGTTAAGACTGGTTGGTACTTCAAACAGATGTCGTAGTTCTTGATAATTTAGTGTAATTCTTTCCTTTGTATATGTTATTCCACACCTACAGATTTCTGTGCAAGGAGCAAGTTCCTTAGCTCTAAAATTGCATTGTTAGACTGTATACTCCCACGTTCTGATTTTTCTCAGAGGGGTGGGAGGCGACAGGTAAAGTCATTATGCATATTTATCGATTATTGCCGATTTCTTCCTTTATATTGTTTTTTCTTTATCTTATTTTATAAGTTCATAATGTGGATGGTAATATAGTATGTTTAGTGACAGTGTGTACTTTTAAATGTTGCAACAATGTATGCCCTGGTTTACAGCCAACTGTTTATTGTCATAGCGGCAAATGCTGATTTTGTATACCTTCAAAATTCTGAATAAGAACCATTGCATTGGAAATGAAAAAAGTACAGTTATATTTTATGTGCAAAATAATTGAGGAATAAAAATGGTAAGCACAAGAAAATCCAAAAGAATGCATATTGTGACAAATGTCACACAAGAATATTTTATTCTCTGTAATTTCTGGTTTAAATTATGGGTTTTTCTATATTCCTCTTCTACTCTTTAGTATTCCTAAATGATTCGTAGCCTAAGTGCAAATGTTTGCCAACTCCATAACCACTGAGGTTGTCTCTCCACATTGCACTATTCCAACTGCCCTAAACATCCTTCATACTGGTAGAACTTCCAAACTGCCTTTGTTTGCTTTATGTATTAACTGTTTGAACTGTTTAGATATGAAATGCATACAGTTGTGCTCAAACTTTTGCATACCTTGGCAGAAATTGTGACATTTTGGCCTTCATATTGAAAATGTGACTGATCATGCCAAAAAAAATCTATTTTTTTAAGGATAGTTATCATATGAAGCCATTTATTATCACAAAGTTGCTTGGCTTCTTTTTAAATCATAATGATAAAATAAATCACCTAAATCGACCTGATCAAAAGTTTGCATACCCTAGAATGCTTGGCCTTGATACAGACACACTAGGTGACACACACAGGTTAAAATGGCAATTAAAGTTTAAAGATAAAAAAGGATATAAAAATATATCCAAAGTCTTAAATTTGCCAGTAAGTACTGTTTAATCACTTATTGAGAGGTGGAAAATTCAGGGATCTCTTGATACCAAACCAAGGTCAGGTAGACCAAGAGAGATTGCCTCCACAACTACCAGAGAAATTGTTCTTTGAACAGTTTAAACTTTTGATCAGGGCCATTTGGTTGATTTCTGTTTTTATTATGATTTAAAGAGGAGCCAAACAACTATCTGATAATAAATGGCACATGATCACTATCCTTAAATAAAAGACAGTTTTTTGGCATGATCAGTCATACTTTTAATATTAATGCCAATATTTCAGCCAAGGTATGCAAACTTTTGAGCACAACTGTATGTCTTTTCTCCATGAATTTTAAGAGTCATATATGGTTATGCAGGAGCACAGGCTTCTATGACTTCCTAGAGCCTATGCAGTAACAATATGCAAAAGGAAGTTTAGCGTCCACTGAAGTAGGCTCTGCTTAGCCTGCTTAGAGTGTGAAGTCCCTGGGGCCCCCTACCCAAGTCTAAAGCTCCAGCCTTGGGTGATACCCCCATGCATTACCCCAAGGTCTGCTCACAGTGCATTGGAATATCCATTGCCCATCAGTTCCTTCAAATCCCTGCAGTGAACATGATAAGTATGGACATATCTCCTGAGTTCCCAGTCTGCAATTGCTATATTTTGCACCATGCAGGCCCCTATAACCTCTGGAGCACACAAAGCACTGCTTTTATGTAGTCTACTATACCATGCTCATGTCAAAAGCATAGAACATATTGACAATGAGTTTAGAGGGTACATCTACTTGGAGGTTTATTAAATAATAAATATATTATAAATAATGAACAGGTAGCAGTTATTTTAAAACATACTGAATAAGGCCCTGTTCAGGCGGCATTCTGATCAGATCCGCCTGTCAGTTTTTCAGATGGAGCTGATCGGAAGATCCATTCATTCCTATGGACAGGCGGGTGTATATGGACTTGTAGCCATTTACACCCACCTACCTGTAGGTCCGATCAGGCCCACTAAAAAAAAGAGAGATGACTCTGTCCTCTTCCATTTAGGTGGAGTGGATCAGAGGAGGGTGTGAATAGACAGCGGAGTTCATTTACTCCCAGTAGCTCAAAGAGAACAGCATGTCTGTCCGTGATGTGTCATCCACCCACTGGAAACCATTCCTTGTGAAAGCGGCCTAAAGTATTTACACAAAATGTGAGCGTACTGATAATCTTATAGATGGGTGTCTAAGATGACCTTACATTTACCAGGGAAAAGTTAGTAAACATAGCATTTATAAAATAAGACATATACAAAGAAACAAACAGCCTATAGCATGTAAGTTCTGAAAGGTCTGTGACTTTTTAAATGTGTTTGATAAAAACAAAAACACATTTTGCCGAACCCTATTTGCTAGAAGCACTAGCTTTTATTTAGTTTTTGATACAATCCTAGCAACACTTTTCTGCTTTTCTTATAGTACTGTCACCAGGATAAAGTGTGCTGGTAGAAACCATTCCTCCATTAAGGAGTCACCTAGGCAGAAGCACTAGATGGCAGGTCTTGCTCTTCCAAAGTGAATCACAAAAGGATTGACTAAATAACTTTTCTGTCTCTCAGCGTCACTAAATGTTGACAATATATGGATCAAAATAACTAGCTGAACACAATTTTAGTTGTTTTAAAACCTATGGGAGCTTATGCTGACAGAGGACAAATGCTAGCTGAAACAACTTGACATGCATTTTTTACTATATAATGTTCTTAGTCAAAGCTATTACTTTTGTTAAATGTTTTATATACAGGTGATACTCAAATTTTTTTAATATTGTGCAAAAGTTCATTTATTTCACTAATGCAACTTAAAAGGTGAAACTAATATATGAGATAGACTCATTACATGCAAAGCAAGATAGTTTAAGCCGTGATTTGTCATAATTGTGATGATTATGGCTTACAGCTCATGAAAACCCCAAATCCACAATCTCAGAAAATTTGAATATTGTGAAAAGGTGCAATATTCTAAGCTCAAAGTGTCCCACTCTAATCAACTAATTAAGCCATAACACTGCAAAGGGTTCCTGAGCCTTTAAATGGTCTCTCAGTCTGGTTCAGTAGGAATCACAATCATGGGAAAGACTGTTGACCTGAGAGTTGTGCAGAAAACCATCATTGACACCCTCCAATCAGGAGGGAAAGCCTCAAAAGGTAATTGCAAAAGAAGTTGGATGTTCTCTAAGTGCTGTATCAAAGCACATTAATAGAAAGTTATGTGGAAGGGAAAAGTGTGGAAGAAAAAGGTGCACAAGCAGCAGGGATGACCGCAGCCTGGAGAGGATTGTCAGGAAAAGGCCATTCAAAAGTGTTGGGGACTTTCACAAGGAGTGGACTGTTACTGGAGTCAGTGCATCAAGATCCACCACACACAGATGGATCCTGGACATGGGCTTTAAATGTCGTATTCCTCTTGTCAAGCCACTCCTGAACAAACAAACAACGAAAGAAGCGTCTTACCTGGGCTAAAGAAAAACAGACCTGGTCTGTTGCTCAGTGGTCCAAAGTCCTCTTTTCTGATGAGAGCAAACTTTGCCTCTCATTTGGAAACCAAGGACCCAGAGTATGGAGGAAGAATGGAGAGGCAGACACTGCAAGATGCTTGAAGTCCAGTGTGAAGTTTCCACAGTCTGTTTTGATTTGGGGAGCCATGTCATCTGCTGGCGTTGGTCCGCTGTGCTTCATTAAGTCCAGGGTCAACGCAGCCGTCTACCAAGAGATTTTGGAGCACTTCATGCTTGCTTTCACAGACAAGCTCTATGGGGACCTGCCCACACTGCCAAAAACACCAAACCTGGTTCAATGACTATGGGTTACTGTGCTTGATTGGCCAGCAAACTCGCCTGACCTTAACCCCATAGAGAATTTATGGGGCATTGCCAAGAGAAAGATGGGAGACATGAGACTGAACAATGCAGAAGAGCTGAAGGCCGCTATTGAAGCATCCTGGTCTTCCATAACACCTTAGCAGTGCCACAGGCTGATAGCTTCCATGCCATGCCGCATTGAGGCAGTATTTGCTGCAAAAGGGGCCCAAACCAAGTACTGAGTACATATGCATGCTTATACTTTTCAGAGGTCCGATATTGTTCTATGTACAATCCTTGTTTTATTGATTGCATGTAATATTCAAATTTTCTGAGATTATGAATTTGGGGTTTTCATGAGCTGTAAGCCATAATCATCACAATTATGACAACTCATGGCTTGAACTATTTTGCTTTGTATGTATTGAGTCTATCTCATATATTAGTTTCACCTTTTAAGCTGCATTAGTGAAATAAATGAACTTTTGCACGATATTCTAATTTTTCGAGTATCACCTGTATATTCAACAGATTCCCATTTCTGCCAGAGTTGATAATAGAGAGATTACTGGAGGGTTAATTTACCAAAGGCAAATAGGCTGTTCACTTGCAAGGGAATTTTCTCAAGAGCTCAAGAGTCTCAAGAGCGAAGGTGAAGTTCTGCTGACTTCCACCATGGAATGATGTGCAAGCAAAAATGTATTTTTCAATTTTCCCTGCACGTGATAGGGTATTCTTTGCAAAGTGAAATTTCACTGCATTCATAAAAATCAGGGGCAAATTCCCTTGCAAAGTGAAACTTACTTTGCAGCCTATTTGTCTTTTATAAATCAACCCCTAAGGGTTTGATTTATTAAAGCAATATAGAGTGTTCAAATAGCAAAGTGAATATTTATTCTGAAAAATTTATGTTTACATTGAAAAGTGAATATCAGTAAATAAAGAGAATATTAACATTCTGAATACCAATCATATGTGGGAAATGAAAAGAAAAGAAAAACAGAATTTTTGCTAGAACATGATTGATTCATTGACTGATTGAAGTGAATACTACTTTACCATATTTACTAAGCTCAGTGAACATTTACCTTGCAGTGAACAGTCTGTAATCCTTTAGTAATTCAACCCTAATGTAAAAATGTTGTGCCAGCAATAAAGTAACTAATAGGGTACTTAAAATACCATCCAATAATAACAGGTCAGTGGGTCAATGCACAGATAGATTAATATGTATTCAAAAGATAAGTTCCACAAGCAAATGTTTACATGTATACAGGTGTGTGTAGCGTCTTAAATAGAGTCCCTTGGGTGCATTAGACCTGAGTTCAAACATCCAATATGCCTCTTGTGTTAAAAGCTTCTATCTCAGGTCACAACCTCTGTTCCCATGTTCAATCCCATTGAAACCTCATCATCATGCATTGACAAAAAAATACTATAGGTGACAACCTCTGTTCCCATGGCCAACATGTTCAATCCCATTGAAACCTCATCATCATGCATTGATCAAAAATACTTTAGCACATTTGAAGTATGTGTCACACAATTTTTAGATCCTTTGCTTTGTGAGATTTGTGTGCAGTATTCCCCTTTAAATGTTTTGTTGTGCGCCACATTTATGGTATCTTACTCTATAAAAATGTAATCAAGTATACAGCATATCTGAAATTAAACTCAAATGAAAAAATGTTATAGCAGGCATATGTTAACATCTTAACCCACAGGAAGGAAGATGTGACTGGAATGCATGTGTCAGCAACCACAGGAACAGGTAAGTCTGCTATGAAATTTTCTGAAATCCTTGCACTTAATATAAATGACCTGCAGAGATTGTTTCTCAATCAAACCAAAGTAGAGTTTCACCCTAAACAGAATAGTTAAATGTCTGAGTGTCATCAGAATTGGTTTAAATGTTGCTAGCTATGTGTTTGGTGGCTACAAGTGAATTGGCAAATGTAAAAGTACTCAAAATCTTCATGCGATCCGGAGTTTCCCTTGCAAAATCTCCAACCTTTTTTTGTCATTGGTCAGGCATGATAATTTAAACACATTGTTCTCAGTAGAGCACAAAGCTTTACAGGTTTAAATCTACTGTACTATTTTGTATGTACTATTGTAATAAATAATAGATACCTAAACCCTAAAATCTGCAACAAGTCATTGGTCAGGCATAATAAATAAAAACACACTGTAGAACACAAAGCTTTACAGGGTTAAATGTTCTATATTTTATATATACTACTGTTATAAATAAAAGACACCCAAATCCTAAAATATGCTTATAATTAGAGTCAATTCACAAAAGGCTTTCACAAAGCTTGATACTACTTAAAATATCACTAGCTTCTGTCTTACGACAATTGTAAAGTTCCACGTATTGTGTGTATACTGAGAAGAGTGGAGCTAAAATACAATAAAAAAGCTTTAGTAGTTACATTGTAGCAACTGTACAGTACTTGCATACAAAAACCCAGCAGCCCACCCATGTTAGTGCCAAATCTAACCCAGTTACCCAGGTGCTTACTTACCTCTGTCTGACAGTGGTGGTCTCCTCTGGTCTTTACTGTCCTCTGGCCCGAGATCTTCTTCAGTAATGACCATGCCTGTTCAGTGCATCCCGCTAGCTTTAGATGGGGCTGTAGTCCTATACTAGAAATGCTAAGAATACAACCCCTTTTAAGTCTATGTAGACTCACTGAGCAGACACAGTCAGCACCAAAGAGGTAAGTAAAGCCTTTGAGTGGGGGTGTCTGAGTTAAATTATGGGACTAGGAAAGGTGGGCTGCTAGGAGACTTATCCTTTAACCCTTTCGCTGTCAGGCCCTGCATTTTACTCAACTCCACTTTAAACTGTGGTGGCCAGACCATTTTTGCAACTTTACACTTGTTTTATTTCACATTAGATTCAATAGCACACACGAAAACAACATAACAACATACAAAACCCCTACTAAATCTAAAAGATAAAACTGTATTGAGTTAATAAATATCAATCAAATATTTGTACATTTTAAATTGGGCCTCTTTTGCGAATGAGTAAAAGGAGTATGAGGTACGCAAAACTGTAAATAAGCAATTTATGCTATAAATCTGGACGGTGGATTCGCACTTATGTGTTGGGGTAACCCCTGATTGGCAGCGCCATTTGTGCACTGCATTGGTGAACATTGTGATGAATCGATGTAGGCATATATTTGAATGCAATGCAGGGCATTACAATGCATAGCAACACGTTGAAACATGCTGCTACGCATTATTATTATTATTATTATAGATATTACAGGATTTATATAGCGCCAAAAGTTTGTGCAGTGCTTTACAACATGGGGCAGACAATACAGTTACAATACAATTCAATACAGGAGGGATCATGGGGCCCAGCTCATTGTAGCTTACAATCTAGAAGGGAGGGTCAAGTGGAACAAAAGGAAATAGCTGTGGGGGATGATCAGATGGAGAAAATGAAAATACAGTTGTTAGAAGTGGGTAGGATAGACTTATCTGAAGAGGAGGGTTTTCAGGGATCATCTAAAAACTAAAGAGTTTTACCCCAATCGGACAGATTGGGGTAAGGAGTTCTATTGGATTGGAGAGGCTCTGGAAAAGTCCGGGAGGCGAGCATGGGAGGAGGTGATGAGGGAGCTAGTCTCAAGAGGTCTTGAGAAAAAGGAAGAGAACGATTAGGCTGGTATTTTGAGACTAGGTCAGTGATGTAGATGGGGGATTGTGGATGGCTTTGTAAGTAGTTTTTAGTATTTTTAATTTAATTTGTTGGGTGAGCAGAAGCCAGTGGAGGGATTGACAAAGAGGAGTAGCAGACACAGAGCGGTTGGTAATGTGGATGAGTCTGGCAGCAGCATTCATGATGGATTGAAGGGGGAAAGACTATAAGGAGGGAGTTGCAGGACTTGAGGCGAGAGATGACCAGGGAGTGAATTAAGAGCTTTGTTGTGTCATTAGTTTGAAAGGGGTGTATTTTGGAGATGTTGTGGAGGTTGAGGCAGCAAGATTTGGACAGTGATTGGATGTTTGGGCTTAAAGAAGAGTTCAGAGTCCAGGACTACACCTAGGACCTTGGCATGCAGGGATGGGCTTATGGTTGTGCCATCAATTTTGACAGAGAGATCAGGGGAAGAGGCACTTGAAGGAGGAAAAATTATAAGTTTGGTTTTGGATAGATTAACTTTGAGGAAGTGGTGTGACATCCAGGCTGATATATCTGATAGTAAATTAGTTATACGTGAGAAGACTAAAGGAGTGAGCTGAGGGGTAGAGAAATAGATTTGGGTGTCGTCAGCATAGAGGGGGTATTGGAAGTCATGGGAGGCTGTCAGCTGACCCAGGGAGGAGGTGCAGATTGAAAATAGGAGAGGTCCAAGAACAGAACCTTGGGGGACCCCAACAGAGAAAGGAACAGGAAAGGAAGAAGTAGAATTGTAAGTAACGCTAAAGGTGTGGTTGGATAAATAGGAAGAGAACCAGCAGAGTACAGTCACGGAGACCAAAGGCATGGAGTTTTTTGAGGAGGAGGGGGTGGTCAACAGTGTCAAAGGCAGCAGAGAGGTCCTAATGATTAAGTACAGGATGGACGTGTGAAACGCGTCTATGTGTCTAAAAATCTGGTTTCCCTGGTGTATCCTTGTGATTTTCAATAAAGGCACGCTGTTTTGGAACCTTTGGATGTGCAATCATTTCTTCTTTTTCCAAGAGAGGTCCAGGAGTAGGAGTACAGAATAGTGTCCATTGGTTTTGGCCATTAGTAGATCGTTTGTTAGTTTTAGGAGAGCAGTTTCTGTGGAGTGTTGAGGACAAAATCCAGACTGAAGGGGATCAAGAAGGCTATTATCAGCAAGGTGGTCGCTCAGTCGGTTGTAGACCAGACGTTCAAGGAGTCTGACTAAAAAGGGGAGCAAGGAGATGGGGCGTAGGTTGTTAAGATTGGATGAGTCAAGTGAGGGCTTTTTAAGTATGGGCTGACAAGTGCATGTTTTAGAGAGTTGGGGAAGATAGAGCATAGAGTTGAATTGAAAACATTTTAAAAAAGTTAGTTTTAAAAAAAAAGGCACTGCAATGCATTATAACAATGTACTACAGCACATGTGCATAACACTTACTAGCACACATGTTATGCACACCAACATGTGCCCACTGGTGTAAATGGGCCTTTAGTGTGTTGGCACAGCACACTCATAATGGGCATTACCACAATGTGTATATTGCATATACTGTATGTATGTTAAATGCGCACATATGTAATTTGCATATGTGTGTGGGGGGAGGCTTTTGCGAAACATCGGGGTTCTAAGTGGGCACCTGATATTTACCCTTTCAAATAAAGAAGGAGTTTGAGAACACAGAGTCCTTCTCCTTTGCAGCTGCTTCACTCACTGATGATAAAAAAGGACTTCCTGATGAACAGGTCCTTCCTGGTCATTTACAAACTGAACTGATAGTAAACACTGTTTACTATCACTTTAGCTCTGAATGAACACAGGAGTAATCATTACTGATTCACCCCTGTGTTCATTCATGAAAGGGAAGGGGTCAGAAAATCAAACACAAGAGACATGTTTACTGACCTTCTGTGTCCCCTTCACAACCTGCTGTCCCTACCGACACAGGTGGGGCAAGAGCAGCAGGAAGTATACATGGATGCCCACAAGGTGTGCCAAAATGTGTGACCTGATGCAGACTGTATCTCTTTTCAACATTGAAAAGGGAACAAGACTTTTATAACATGCACTATGGTGGAGTCATGGAGCAGATTGTGAAAGGTCACCTAGTCCTGATGATTTGCATGATGGGTTTTTCTCAGTCTGTCTGTAACGTTGTAGACCCTCTCTGACATGGTTTCTTACTTCAGACTTTCTGTTAAAAAAACATGCAGGCTAGAACTAATATGAATATATCTAAATTATTTAAAAAAAAATTTATTTTAAGAATTATGTAATATCTAAAAAAAATATGGATTTGGGGGCAGTGAAGCCATCAAATAAAAAAATAGGAAAATTACTTTATTTGAAATTGAAAACCCTGTACCATTCTACCTAAAAAAAAAAAAAAAGCAAAGCTTACTACCTAAACCCCACCTCTCACTACATTTTTATTTTTATTTTTTTAATCACCAACTAAGCACCACTTCATATGAATTTAAAATGGCATCTTAATAGCCTTACCATGATGTCACAATATAACACTGAAGCCAAAAATAGGAAAAAAAAAAAACATTTATTATAATTTTTGGTCTTGTTATTTTTAATGATAGTGAGTGCAATATATTAATTTTTGGCAGCACACTAAAATCTGTGAAATTAAGGATAGGAAAAAAAAACAACTTAGCACCACTCCATATGAGTTGAAAATAGAGCCTGAACATGATGTCACAATGTAAAATCGAAGCAATAAACAACAAAAAAAAAAGCATTTATTATAATTTTTTTGTCTTACTATTTCTAATGTCACAGAGTACCATATATTAAATTTAGCTAGCATACTAAAATCCATGGAATTAGGGAGAGAAAAAAAGAAAGCATCTCCCAGGGTCCTTTAAACACATTACTTTATGATGGAGAGTAAACAAAGCACATCAAGTACAAGGGAAGAATAATGTTACCATGATTTCTTACCCATACATCCTCAAGGAAATAAAAAAAGCTTTAACTCTGGAGCTGTTAGAGTGCAAATATATTAGCTACAACTTCAGCAAGTGCCTGTCATGTTGAATAGCATGTGAAAGAGAGATAGTAATTATTGCCGAGAACCCATTAGAGGGCACCTTAGTAAAACAAGCTCCCGGAGAAAACTAATGGACTAACAGGCCACAGACGACACTCTCCCTGTTCCATTTAGCTGCATGTCACTCCTATCAAAGCCTCTGACACATACAAGGGAGGCATACCGACTACAGGCCTTAGCGGTTGTCCATCCCTGCACTTGCTTTTGTTAGGTGTTTTTGCGAAATATTCTATGCAGTTGTGTTTGAACCTAATATCAAATAAAATTAAACAATATCTTCTGCCTCTACCAATGTAATTGTGCTTCTGGACATACCAGTCGTTTCTTACAACTTCAGTTCAGGCAGAAGCCAGTTAACCTTCCAATATGTTTTTGGCCTCTGGTAAGAAACACGAGCATGTGATGGAAAGCCACATAAAACAAGTAGAATATAAAAAACTTTATGCACACAGAGCCCTGGTCAGCACTGAGCACACTGCAGAAACCATTATTATGCAGCTCAGAAGCCTATTAAAGGGATTACATCACAATCCTAATAAACTTGCAGTGTCTCATAGTGAAAATACCCAATAAGCTGTTAGAGAGATACTACGTCATGAAAAAAAAAAACGGTACACGTAAAAAAGAATAAAAATATAAAACTATTTATTAAAAAATACCTTTCAAAACTTCCTTTTATTGTTGTTCCTTGTTTTGGGACTTGAACTGTCTTCATAATCTTTACCAATTTACTATTTCACATAAAGTGCTCAGTAATATGTTGGCACATTAAACTATAGGATAATAAAAATAATACAATTTATGAAAAACAATGTCTCTAGAACTGAAAAAAATTACATATTTAAAAGAAATGATTGATTTGAGTATCCCTGAAGAAGGTGTCATTATACAAGTTCTGCTTTCCTCACGTGATAATTATACACCTGAGACTAGAGTTACCTGTTCTGGTAAGGATTTTTGAGGGCCAGGGATTGGAAATGATGCCATAGGTTGAGCTTGATGGACATGTCATTTTTCAACCTCATCTATTCTGTAAGTAGATAACCCTAACAGTAATGGATACAGTTCCCAACTGACTAGCAACACTTTTTAGCATAATGCACAACTGAGATTTGTACATGATGCACAGATAATAAACCTGTCTGTGAGGCATACGGCCATTGGTTTGGTCCCAGTGCCAGAAGCACTCGTTCTTGCTTGTTAAAGGAAAATGTGATAATAGGAGGGGAAGAAAACACAATAATATCCTAGTATGCGGACAAATCTATGTGCTGCAAGCTGAATGTTTGTTGTTGACCCCATTTTCTCAGTTATTATCAAATACATCTAAATATCATCCAAAATAAAAGTACATCAACACTAATTAAAAAAGTAATGAAATTATCACAGCAAGTTTTTAATTGTTGTCATGAAAATTTTAATATGGTGTGGTATCCTGCTTGTCAGCCAATTGTCTGTTTACCAAATATTAATACTATTGATTTTTGCATATTCAGATGACAGTAGACTCAGTAATTATTTGTGACTTGTATATTTGGCTCCTGTAGTTTTTAGTAGTGGGTCAAGTTTTTAAACTTCTGCTAAACACTTCCCACTTTTGAGACATTAGAATGTGATGAGAATGCAGCACTTCACTATTGTTATATTAAAATATATGTATAGCCAACACAATGGATAAAGATTAGAACACCTTTTTTTTTTTATTCTCCCTGCCTCCACTGAGAAAATTCACCTTCCCTGATGACCACTGTCACTGAGACAGTGTCATTTTTTTTATGACTCTTTACAATGAGAATTTCCCTCACTTTATAGAGATTTCATCTCATTTCCTGTTGCATCCTCACAACAGGAAGTGAACTGAAATCTACTACATTTTATACAGACAGGAAAAATGGGTAGAGGTTTTAACCCTTCCCGTCTATATCCTGCATTCAAAAACAGTATTGGAAATATATCAATTTAATAAAAACATTATAGTAACAATTTTCTCTTCATATAGATAGTGGGGTTAATCAATGAAAACGGTAGAGGAAATGGGGACTTAATTGAGGTTATTTCCCTTAGCAATCAGTTAGGTTTTAGTGTTTAGATCACATTATAAAATTAAGGAATTCTGAATGATTACTATGAGCAATAATTATAAAAACTTAGCTGATTTTCTTTTCTCAACCCATGCCTAAACCCAATGTATAATCCTATTAAAAATAGCAGACAAAATACAAATCTGCATTTTTAAAAATGTCAACTTTATTTGGGCTTAGTCAGGTAAAACTTAGAGGAGGGACTTCCCCCTATATTTTAGTTTTGTATCTGAGATATACATTGTTGCTTATGACTCTAATGGCAGGGACAATTATATATTGCTCAATGCAATAATTTTAAAGGGACAGAGAACTCTTCAACACAATTTGTACAAGAAGGGAAACCCAATAAAAGGTATACTACTATTACTGACACCAGTGGCGGAACTACCAGGGGCACAAAGGTTGCACTTGCGACTGGACCCTGGCATTCCGCCACTGTCAGGGGCCCCAGTGGGGTTGCTGGCCACAGGGTTGAGCTGAGAGCATTTCTCTCATACAGCCCACAGCTGTCACTGACAGTTGCTTCTCCCTCCTTCCCTGCATGGATGGGATAGAAGAGAGACGATCTGCTCATTCTCCCCCTGCCCCCCTCCTCCTGTGTGCACGGTGGGAAGTGTGAAACCTGGCAGCTAAATGGTCAAATTCAGCTGATTGGCTTCACACTCCCTGCAGTGTGCACAGGAGGAGAGAAGCGGATCGGCTCTCTCCTCTCCCATTCGTGCGAGGGAGGGGGAACTGTCAGTGCAGGCTCTGGATTGGATTGAGTTCTGCTGAGGAGGCACTAATTAGGAGGCACTAGGCGGCACTGATAGGCGGCACTGATAGGCAGCACTGATGGGAAGCACTGATAGGCTGCACTGATGGGCACTGACAGGTGGCATTAATGAGCACTGAAAGGCAGCACTAATAGACGGAATTGATGGGCACTGATAAGCGACATTGATGAGCACTGATAGGTGGCACTGATAGGCAGCATTGATGAGAACTGATAGGTAGCAATGATAGGTGGCATTGAGCACTGGAAGGCAGCATTGGTGAGCATTGATAGGTGGCACTGATAGGCTGCACTGATAGGCAGCACTGATAGGCTGCACTGATGGGCAGCACTGATAAGCTGCACTGATCATCAGGGCACTTACACAGTGTAAACAATGTATTGACAATTTTGCAGGTTAACGACTCTCCGTCCCTCACACAGACACAGTGTGGGAGAAAAGGACTGATGATAACTGACAAGTCTGTTTACATGTGATCAACGGATCACATACTAAAGGGCTGCTGTGATTGGCCCTTTAGCATGATCTGTGATCAGCAGTCACAGAGTGCACTGGATGCACGCCACAGGGGGCACGTGGACGCCCTCCCAGAACTGAAAGCCCGGGGCTAGGATTTAAGGGGGAGGGGTCAGGGGGCCCTTCATGGTTTCTTGCACCAGGGTCTTGAAGGTTTTAGTTACGTCTCTGACTGCCATAAATTACTGACAATTTCTGAGAAAAGCAGGCTGTGCCCCACCGAAATGATGACATTGGTTAAACTATGTTGGAAAATTCATACTGTTGCAAGCCCCTTTGAGTGAACCTACTGCCTGTTGCACGTTCTACGTAATTTTTTCATACATTGCACCTGGGACAGTAGCTCTACAAGTGTGTGCAGTGGCCCATCTTTTTTTTACTCTGTGTGTTCACTGAGCACATCAGTAATTGTTATATCACTATTCTGGAAGATCCTGTAATCTTAATGCTTGCAAGGCATATTACAACAATGGGATAAAGGCTTGGCCCCTTGGCTAGTGTTCACTCAGCACCCACCACCATGTGTGTGTGTCAGTTGCAGGACCCTTCTCTAATCTGCATAAAAAGACTTTTAAGATCAAGTGACTCCTGCAGCTAAGAACAGAAGCTAATTTCTGCAAGAAAAAAGTTCAGTGCACATTACAACCTTCCTGACCGTAGCAGCTATTAATCTAGCACATAGATAAGGTTGAACTGCTATGATCATAAGTATTATATTGGTTGCTTCAAGCTCTCTGCTTGCTATATTTTTTTGTGACAGGAGTGTTCAATTGTTAAATAGAAATTGCTATACACAGTGCAAAATAATCTCCTCCTGATTTCAGCAGTGTCTTTTGCAGGAATAAGGATGTAAATGGTGAGTACACCCCTGAGTAGAGAGCAGTTCCCCCCTCTGGCTTCCCACTAGCTTTCCTAACCTTTAAACAGAAACATGCTATATCAATTTATTGCTTATTGTAATTTGTGTGTAAACTGTTCCTTGCCTTGTCATTACTCTGCAATAGTTGGAGTGTTATCGCTATTGAAATGTTCTTAATTATATAAATTATAACCTATCCCCTCTTTTACCAAAAAAATTACATCAGCACGTAGCTCAGCATTCAGGTTTTCAGTAAAGATGAACTAAAACATTTTAAACAAACATTTTATACTGCTTAGAATTACTGACTTCCCCCTTTGTGCTTGAATGAGGCAATCATTATGTAACCAAGGCCTCATGCATCCTGGGAAGGCTATACCACTAGCACCGTGAATAGTGCAAAAGGAAAGAAAAACTGCGCTGTCTTATAAAGATATTGAAAAATATATGTACACTAGCGGCCTGCACAACAGGTAACTGTAATGAGTGAATAAAATTTGAATATAAAAAAGTGCGGCGCTCATAGAGCACGAAAAATAACAATCAATGTCTAAAAGTGATGATACTAAATTATGATACAGTATCCAAAAATAAAAATTAATATATGAATGTGTGTCACTAAAAATAGTGAACAAACAAATATGATAAATCAAATGGATTGTGAATCAAAAGATCATATATATGGAAAGGGTTGGTAGACCTACTAATCACATAATCACATAGATCACATATACAATAAATATGACAGTAGAAAAATCTTGAATATATATCACCATATAAACAAAACCATATAGCAATGTGTGTTACAAATAGTGATCTAAGCAAAAAACACCACCTAATAGTGACATAAATTCAACATTGGTGCGTTAAGAAATATATAACAGGTGACTTGGTGCAAGTTGTCTGTTGCAGTCCACCACCTCTTGGGAATGCGCTTACCAGATAGCGTGAACTCAGATAGGCTTACGCCGTATGAGTCACAAAAGGCAGTTGGTGTCACTACACCCGTGGGAGCATCTACTTGGGGATGGTCCCCCCCAGATGATGCCTGTATGAGGCGAAACGCGTCGGGACTCGGTTAGCTGTTACCACTGCGTTACCAGTAGACCATTATATGCTTTTACATGTCGTTTTAAATGTGAGTACCCATTTTTATATGCTTTGTCAAAATAAATCCCCTATGGTATTACACTATGTGGCTCCATTTTTCTCTTTATCGGTCCCACTAATTTGAGTACTACCAGTGGTATAACATCCATCATCCCTCCCTCCTGAGAGTTCTTTGGATATATCCAGTGAAGGATCTTGTCGTTTGGCACCATCCCCAAGTAGATGCTCCCACGGGTGTAGTGACACCAACTGCCTTTTGTGACTCATACGGCGTAAGCCTATCTGAGTTCACGCTATCTGGTAAGCGCATTCCCAAGAGGTGGTGGACTGCAACAGACAACTTGCACCAAGTCACCTGTTATATATTTCTTAACGCACCAATGTTGAATTTATGTCACTATTAGGTGGTGTTTTTTGCTTAGATCACTATTTGTAACACACATTGCTATATGGTTTTGTTTATATGGTGATATATATTCAAGATTTTTCTACTGTCATATTTATTGTATATGTGATCTATGCGATTATGTGATTAGTAGGTCTACCAACCCTTTCCATATATATGATCTTTTGATTCACAATCCATTTGATTTATCATATTTGTTTGTTCACTATTTTTAGTGACACACATTCATATATTAATTTTTATTTGTGGATACTGTATCATAATTTAGTATCATCACTTTTAGACATTGATTGTTATTTTTCGTGCTCTATGAGCGCCGCACTTTTTTATATTCAAATTTTATACCACTAGCACCCCCCCCCCCCCCCCCCCCATGAAGGACACTGTCACAAGTTTCAGGAGGCAGGCCCAGAGTTTCAGAGATGGAAAAATGGATGGAGTAAAAATGGGAAAGTGGGAAGGAAAAATAGTATGCAAAAAATAAAAAGCCTGCAATTATCCATAAGTATCTTCCATTACTAAAAAGTATATTAGTATTGCCATTACTAAGCTTTTTTAAAGTTACATTCAATGTGATTTTTAAGACAAGGGTGATGTTCTTTTTTAACCAAAACTTAAAAAGTAAATACTAATAAAATTAAGCAATTGATCTCCATTATACTTTTATTTTAACATGACAGAAAAAATTAAATGTTCCAAATGTGGCCTTATTCAATGTGTGCCACTGAATCAAAAAAAAAAAAAAAAAATGAAACCTTTCTACAAAAAAGAATGATTGCTTACAATCTGGAATATAATGTGTTAACCTTAAAAATGTGTATTTTTGGAAGACAACTTTCCTTTGAATGATTAGACACCGCTGGTAACGGTAATGGGGAATTTGCAATGAAGGCAAGGACAAGCAATTATATTCTGGCTGGGCCCCACTGGACAAAAAGTGATTTACTTGAAAGCTGTCTTTGCACTGGGTAAATGCTCCTGTTATAGTCTGCTCAGTCTGTGACAGCTTTCCAGATGTCAATCAAATTATCATCTATTTACAGTTGATTTGGTGGTGTCATTTGCAATATTCCCTCCGTTTCTGATGAAATTGGAAGGGTGGATTTTGCTGCAGTTTGCCATGGCACTCCAGTGGGCAAACTGCTCTTTGCAAATGTCATGTGTCCGCTTATCAGCAATATCAGGGGAGAGCTCTTCCATCCGGCTGACTGAATCGCTACCAGATGTAAATCTCTTAATCGTCAGGGGAGGAGTATGGCAAATTTTAATGCAGTTCTAGAAACTCAGTTTACATCAGTGCTCAAGGTGCAACTTTACCCAGGCTAATAAGTTTGAGTGCACAGTAAAGAGCGTACACAGAGAGGAGAGAAGGCCAGCAAAATTTTCTTTTATGCTGGTTTATTTTACCACTCGTCTAAAAATGTGTTTTGTGAACATATATTTCAAGCTGCTAGATTTGAATTTTTTAAAGCCCAACTATAAACAAATATTAACATCCCCCCCCCCCATCCCACCTCCCTCTAATCTATCCTGGATGTTTTTTGTTTTTTTTCCCATAATGTGTGAAGCAAGATATACTCAGCTAAATCCACTGCCAGGGTTCCTCGACTGCGCTGTTTCTTGGAGACGACTAATCCAGAGCTGCAGATGTGCCTACGTAACATGCAAAGTAAGCCTTTTTTGTGTGATGGTAGACTTTACAAGAGGTTAACTTCCTATACTTTAAAATCGTTAGAATTACAGAATGGAACCACATTGAAGTTCTATTTTAAATGTGACTTGTACCACATCCATAAGACTCGATATGGGCTCTTTACATTTGGGATCTAATTTAGCTGCTCCTCAGGAACAAAGTTGTCCATTAAGGACTTGTGAGTTCCCAAGTCTGAGAGAATGCACTGAAGAAGCTACAGATGCAGGTGTGACAGAAAGACTGAACAAAAAGGCATGGACAAGCCTACTTACAGCCTCTGCATCGTGAGTCAGCAATAATATTAGCAACTCTACCCAAAAATTCCTACATTAATTTGAAGAACTCCTCCCTAGATAAGTTGGAGGAGGGGGCCAAATGACAAAGATATGGAAGACTCAGAGGAATGGGTTGACTTAAGCATTAGACAATGATCCAGGTTGTGGGTGTCAGGTCCTTTAGGGGGGACACTACAAGCCACCCTGGAACTGATAGTGGATCATGAGCCAACAACAACAAGATGCAGAAGTGCTTCTTCCACTGTACTTGGGATCTGATATGTTGTACTGTTTAAACCATAGCCACACAACAGAAAACACCAGACAACACCTTGGTGCTCCCAACTAGCTGCATAAACAGGAGTGTCGTAGCTCCTGATGCTCAGTTCAATGTGGTGTACTGATAAGAGTCAAGACAGACTGGGCACATCATAGACAGTGCCATGGCTCACTACCTGGAAAATGCTTTGGGCTAACTACCATTCCATCCTGAAACCTACATATTGCCACTGGCACAGCTCAGTTCCTGAGAGTCACATTCCATGGTAGCCCCTCAATTTTTGGTCGAGCAGAGTCTGAGTATAGCCTCCAGGGTGGCACGAAGATTTAGCTGATCCAGATAGCTGCACAATGAGCCAAGCTCAGCAGTGTGCAGATAAAGTCTTAATCAAAAAAAAGATCTGGAGAAAAAAAAAGGCTAGTAAAAATAAAAAATAAAGGGGGAAAGCTTTTCTCAGAAGAGAAAATATGCCCATCCTCCTAGGACACTAGCAAAAAACTGAAGCTTTCTGGAAGCAGGAGAAGTATACCTGGCTAGCTTTGTTGTTTGCAAGTTTCCATATCTTCCTGAAGGAGGCAGTATAACCCACTCATATCAGAATCAGAAGTATTGAACCTGCGATCTAAAGGACACATTAAAGAAACTGGTTGCTATGAGTAACAACTCATGTTTTAATAAATCATCTTGACGTTTACTATTATATTACCATTTTCCAGAAACATTTCTAAAAGAAAGAACTCAAGCTGTTGAAACATTAATTTCCAAGTTGATGGAGATCTACTGGTTGCCTATTAGCCCCCGTACACACGGTCGGAAATTCCGACCACAAAATCCGTCGGATTTTTTCCGACGGATTTTGTCCCACACTGGTGTTGCATACACACGGTCAGACAAAGTTGTCAGAAAATCCGAACATTCTGAACGTGGTGACGTTCGTTGCGTACGACGGAACTACGTAGAGGCTATTAGCCACTAGCTTTGGTCTCATAATTTGATCTGAGCATGCGTGGCACTTTGTCAGTTGGAATTCTCTACACACGATCGGAAAAAGTCCGATCGGATTTTGTTGTCGGAAAATTTGAGAGCAGGATCTCAAATTTTTTCCGTCGGAAATTCCGAAGGAAAAAGTCAGATGGAGCCCACACACGGGCGGATTTTCCGACAACATGGTGTGTACGGGGCATAACTGTTCTAAAATGTTACATTGTTGTCACAAAATGCTATAAAACAACATGATTAGCTGATAAAACTCCAAGTTTCACTAAGGAACCTGCAAAATTGAATAGTTTATGGCCACAATCAAATGAAAAGTAAAGAGAACAATAAGAGTAATGATAAAATATATACAGTATCTCACAAAAGTGAATTTTTTATTATATATCTTTTCATGTGACAACACTGAAGAAATTACACTTTGTTACAATGTAAAGTAGTGAGCGTACAGCTTGTATAACAGTGTAAAATTTGCTGTCCCCTCAAAATAACTCAACATACAGCCATTAAACACTTTCAGACCGGACCAATTTGCAGCCAAAGGACCAGGCCCCTTTTTGCGATTCGGCACTGCGTCGCTTTAACTGACAATTGCGCGGTCGTGCAACGTGGCTCCCAAACAAAATTGACGTCCTTTTTTCCCCACAAATAGAGCTTTCTTTTGGTGGTATTTTATCGCCCTGCGTTTTTTATTTTTTGCACTATAAACAAGAAAGAGCGACAATTTTGAAAAAAAAAAAACGCATGCTATAATAAATATCCCCCAAAAATATATCAAAAAACATTTTTTTTTTTCCTCAGTTTAGGCCGATATGTTTTCTTCTACATATTTTACATAGGATTGGTTTGCGCAGAAGTTATAGCGTTTACAAGATAGGGGATAGTTTTATAGCATTTTTATTAATAATTTTTTTTTATTAGTAATGGCGACGATCAGCGATTTTTATTGTGACTGCGACATTATGGCGGACACATTGAACATTTTTGACACATTTTTGGGACCATTGTCATTTATACAGCAATCAATGCTATTTAAATGCATTGATTCCTGTATAAATGACACTGGCAGTGAAGGGGTTAACCACAAGGGGGCAGTGTAGGGTTTAAGTATGCCTAGGGGTGTGTTTCTTACTGTGGGGAGGGGTGGCTGTCAGCTAGTGAATGCTGATCTCTGCTCCAATCACAGGGAGCAGAGATCGGCGTCACTAGTTGCTAGGCAGAACGGGGAGATGCTGTTTATCTCGGCATCTCTCCGTTCAGCCTTCCCGTGAGATGATCGCGGGTGTCCCCGTGGCGATCGAGTCCGCGGGACCCGTGACCAGCCTCACGGGGGTCCCGACCAGCGCGCTCCCGATGGCACGGACGGCATTAAGGAGGGAATTATATATACGCCCTCCTGCCTGTCCGTGCCATTCTGCCGACGTATATCGTCGTGCGCCGGTCGGAAACCGGTTAATCTCTAAACTGCTGGAAACAAAAGTGAGTACACCCCTAAGTGAAAATGTCCAAATTGGGCCCAATTAGCCATTTTCCCTCCCAGGTGTCTTGTTAGTGTGATTGGGGAGCAGGTGTGTTAAATTTGGTATTATCTCTCTCACTCTCTCAAACTGGTCACTGGAAGTTCAACATGGCACCTCATGGCAAAGAACTCTCTGAGGATCTGAAAAAAAAAAATGTTGCTCTACATAAAGATGGCCTAGGCTATAAGAAGATTGCCAATACCCTGAAACTGAGCTGCAGCACGGTCGCCAAGACATACAGCGGTTTAACATGACAGGTTCCACTCACAATAGGCCTCGCCATGGTCCACCAAAGGAGTTGAGTGCACGTGCTTAGTGTCATATCCAGAGGTTGTCTTTGGGAAATAGATGTATGAGTGCTGCCAGCATTGCAGCAGAGGTTAAAGGGGTGGGGTGTCAGCCTGTCAGTGCTCAGACCATACGCTGCACGCTGCATCAAATTGGTCTGCATGGCTGTCTTCTAAAGATAATGCACAAGAAAGCCTAAAAAAATGTTTGTTGAGGAGAAGACGTTGCGCTACCTGGAGAAGATGGAGGAGGTGGGTGGAGCCAAAATTAACCAAGTGTGAAGGAGGAAGAAGTTCCTCCTCTGCTCTGAATTCTGTGGCCTCGCCTCGGCCTCATGACGTGACATGACGTCACTGGTTGCTAAACGTCTGGCGAAAGGTGGGGCTAGCAACCAGTGCAGCGGGAAGCAGAGAGGCCAGCGGACATTACAATGAGAGAGTCTAGGGAGTCGGGGTGGCACGGCTGCTGCTGAATGTAACAGTAAGTGACTGCCGCAGCTTCAGTCCCCCCCCTTTACAGCAGCTTATGGTGCCTGGGTGTGGTGCACCCTGGACACCCGCTCAGGATAGGCTCTGATTGTCCGTGTGCCAACACCTTGCTCCAGGGGGGGCGGCACTTGACCCCCCTTGCCTCCCCATGCAGCTTAATTTAGTGATCTAGCTGGAGTTCTGCAAGTAGAGTGCAGGAGGAGTGTCAAGGAGGCTGTATATAAACTGTGCATAGGAAGATTTCCCTGAAGATGTTGTTAAAGTGTTGTTGCTGAAGTCAAGTGGGCATCCCATAATTTCCCATCCCCATTCAAGTTAAAAACCCTAATTCACCACAAAACCAAAAAGTACCTGTGAAAATTTGGTGTGCCCGGCTTTTCAGGGTGGGGGATCCCAGTTAATTTGCGGCTCCTTAGGGGTGTGCTATACTTAATTACAGGTAAGCTACATCCTTGGTCAGGGCCGATCCTGGGCTGGGTGCACGGGGTGCAGTGCACCCCGGCGCCACAGAGGTGGGGGGCTAAAGCGCCAGAGTGCTGCCCTCCCTCCTCCTCCTACTCTCCTTGTCCGCAGGTGGCTCCTTAGGGGTGTGCTGTACTTAATTACAGGTAAGCTGCATCCCTGGTGCTTTTTCCCAAAAATGATTATTTCACCAAATTTCAGATTTAATTTCAATCACTGACCTGGCTCTGCTGTCTCGCAATAGTGGCTCAATTAAATGTACATTTAGCTGTTTGTCCATAGGTCCGTTCTAAATCGATACACTATTCTTTGTGTATTCTTCGCTACAATACTTTGAATTAACCTTGTAATCAAACTAATTGAATAATTTATGTTTGCAACAGATTTTCCATAGGAAGACTTGCAAATGAATACTAATTATATATATAGTTGTTAATAGTGCTATAATATTACTCAATGTTTTTTATGAGGAAAA
>CM053026.1:353189230-353194230 GCA_028564925.1 Lithobates sylvaticus | reverse complement strand
GTTCCCAGAACTCCCGAATTAGCCTTGTTGGGTATCCATGAAGATGACAAAGATTACACCATAGTAAGCTGTTGATATCCTACCTTCTTTTTTACGGCAAAAAATAAATATTATACAAATGGACCTCCTCTGCCCCCCCTAGTGTGTCCTCGTGGGAGAAGGGGGTTAAAGCTGTCTTACCCCTCTATAAGCTAACATACCTTAGTCGTGGTTGCTCTTGGAAATTCGACAAAGTGTGGCCTTAATGGACTTCTTTTTAAATGCCTAAATCTAAATGCATTTGGTCTTTTACTCTCCTTTTTCCTTCCAATCTCCATCCCCCCCCCCCCATTACCCTCTCTCCCCCTGCCCTCCACAATGCCCTTTTTTCTGCCCCCCTCCCCTCCCTTTCTTCCCTCCTACCCTTCCTCCCCCCTTTCTTCCCTCCTACACCTCCTTCTTTCTTTGTCAAGTTTGGTTCATACGCAATATGTTCCACCATTGTACTCTTTCTTGCCTCCGTAACACAATGAGCGGGTTCCTTCTGCTAGATTTTCATTGCATACCATTTCGAATGCCGAATGTGAAACACTTAAACTGTTGTACTGTATTGTACTTGATTCACAGGACAAATGTACTTCTGCCTTTTTTTTTTCCTTATTGATGTACTGTATATTTTCTCCAATAAAGCACTCGTAATTGTTAAAAAAAAGAAAGGCTGATCTGAGTCAGACATTTGTGAACAAAATCCAGAACTGCAAAGGCCTAATATGTGAACTCTGTCCAGATGTCTACGTCATTCTGGAGAGAAAAGCAGATTTGGGTAAAACCAAGGGGAGTACTATGGTCTCTTTTAGAGCTTTCTGTCCACGTTCTGATCGCATAATTACTGTTTCAAAAAGAACTTTTCGGCTTAGGTCTTCCACCCATTAGAAGTAAAATCTAGCTGTGTATCATCAGGTACTGGCTTATAGAACGGAGAACGGATACAAAGTTCAGGATGATGCTTTACTAAAGATGGCTGCATGGAAGAAGAGAATGCAGCAAACAGATGAGTAAATATATGATTATTGCATTAAAGAAATATGTAGACTGACATTTTTGCTGGATGTAGTTGGGGATGTCCAAGGTCTTTCCTAATCTCGGTTATGTAAATCAGTTCCTCAGGAACAGCTACTTACTATATGAGCTACTGGTTTACCACAGCAAGAATAATGCTGGCAAAATAATAAACCAGAAACACGTGCTTTGAGCTGAGTCACCTTCTGACAATTTTGCTTTTCTGTCCAATCAAGTTCAGAGATTTACACAGCTTTGCCATACAGCACAGCCCTGTTTGGCAGGGCAGAAGATTTATTTATTTATTAACCACTTGCTTACTGGGCACTTAAACACCCTTCCTGCCCAGACCAATTTTCAGCTTTCGGTGCTCTTACACTTTGAATGACAATTACTCAGTCATGCAACACTGAACCCAAATACATTTTTTGTCCTTTTTTTCCCACAAATAGAGCTTTCTTTTGGTGGTATTTGATCACCTCTGGGTTTTTTTTATTTTTTGCACTATAAATGAAAAAAGACCGAAAATTTTGAAAAAAAAAAACAAATTTTTCTTTGTTTCTGTGATAAAATTTAGCAAATTATTAATTTTTCTTCATAAATTTTGGCCACAATTTATACTGCTACATATCTTTGGTAAAAATAACCCAAATTAGTGGATATTATTTGGTCTTTGTGAAAGTTACAGACTCTACAAACTGTGGTGCGAATCATACAAAGTTGATCACATCTGATGTACTGGTGGCCTATCTCATTTCTTGTGACCCGAACAAGCCAGGAAAGTACAAATACCCCCCAAATGACCCCTTTTTTGAAAGTAGACATTCCAAGGTATTAAGTAAGAGGCATGGTGAGGTTTTTGATGTTGTCATTTTTTTTCCCATAATTCTTTGCAAAATGAATTATTTTTTTATTTTTTATTTTTTTCCACAAAATTGTCTTGTAATAGGTTATTTCTCTCACATGGCATCCATATACCACAAATGACACCCCAAAATAAATTCTGCTACTCCTCCTGAGTATTATAATACCACATATGTGGGACTTTTACACAGCCTGGCCACTTAGAGAGGCCCAACATGCAAGGAGCGCCATCACGTGTTCTATGAGCATAAATTACACATCTAAATTGTTGACTACCTAGTACACTTTTGAAGGCCCTGGAGCACCAGGACAATGACATGTGACACTGACGTGGCACTGATGACAGATGGCACTAATACGGGGCACTGGTGACACGTGACACTGATGACAGATGGCACTAATACGGGGGCACTGATGACACGTGACACTGACAGATGGCACTAATATGTGGCACTGCTGACAGATGGAACTTATACGTGGCACTGATATCATGTGGCACTAATACGTGGCACTGATGACAGATGGCACCGATACGTGGCACTGATGACACTGATGACAGATGGCACTGATACGTGGCATTGATGACACGTGGCACTGATAACAGATGGCACGTGACACTGACAGGTGGCACTTTTGACAGATGACACTGATACGTGGCACTGATGACAGATGGCACTGACGTGGCACTGATGACACGTGCCACTGATATGGCACTGACAGATGGCACTGACGTGGCACTGATGACAGATGGCACTGATGTGGCACTGATGACAGATGGCACTGACAGGTGGCACTGGGGACAGTTGGCACTGGCAGATGGCACGGATGGCACTGGGGACAGGTGGTACTGGGGACAGGTGGCACTGGCAGATGGCACGGATGGCACTCTGGGGACAGGTGGTACTTGGGACAGGAGATACTGGGGACAGGTGGCACGGATGGCACTCTGGGGACAGGGGGTACTGATGACAGGTGGCAGCGGGACAGATCACTTTATTTTTTTTTTTTAATTTTTTTTTTTACTTACGGCGCGGGCGCCGTTCCTCTCTCCCTCCTCACACGCTGTGTGTGTGAGGAGGCAGAGCGGCACTGACAGATGATCTCATATGTTTGCATATGCAAACATATGAGATCATCTCTCATTGGACAGCCCAATCTCGCTGTAAACGGCCGATGTGATTGGCCGTTTACAGCGATCTGTGACCGGCTGTGTCCGACGGACACGGCCAGCACAGAACTTCCCCGATGCGCGCTCTCAGGAGCGCGCATTAGGGAAGTAAACAGGAGGACGTCCAGGGACGTCCTCCCGGCAGGGAGCGTCCACGCTGCAGCCGTCTTTCGGCTATAGCGCGGGCGCGTAGTGGTTAAAATGTTTAACCTACACAGTCTTACCCGAAGGCCTCGATGCACAAAACAAAAATACATTGACATTAAAAGACCTTAAGAGAACCAAACATACCAGCATGGCAACATACAAAATAAAAGCCAGGGAGTCTGTCCATCACACCCCAATTAAAATTAGGTGACTCCAAAAGCTTTTACAAAAAGTATGGTTTTCAATTTCTTTCGGAATTTCAAAAAGTCATTCTCAAGTCTTAGTTTCAGAGGCAAGGAGTTCCAAAATTCAGCTCCTTCACTTGTTCTCCCTCCGCATGTTTTCTTTTAAAATTTTGGAATCTTCATTATGGCCAAGGTTACCGAACTCAAGGATTGGGTAGGCACATACTTGACAGATTTTTCCTTCAGATACTCTGGGCCACGTCCATGCAATGCCTTATGGACAAGACATCCAGGTTTGAACAGAACCTGTTCTTTCACGGGCAGCCAATGCAGGGCTCTAAGGGATGGAGTGATGTGGTCACGACGACCAACACCTGTCAGTAACCTTGCTGCGGCATTCTGAATCAACTGGAGCCTGTAGATGGTACAAGCAGGCAAACCCAGATACAGTGCATTACAGTAGTCCAGTCGACTGCTGATAATGACAATGATCATGGCGATCTTGACATTGTCTGCGATATAGCGAAAAGTCGACCTCAGGAGTCTCAGGTAGAAGTGGCATGAACTCACCACCTGATTTACAGGTGCAAGTTCAACCTAGAATCTAAGATGACGCCCGACCTGAGTGGCCGCATAAATAAAACCTATAGGTCTTGTCCCACCCCTTTGGCCTGTGACTGGACAGTTTAAGGAGAAACCGCAAACTGATCAATCTCTGTCACTCTGCTCTCTCCTTTTATCAACATGTTCTTTGTGGTGTCATTTTGTGCCACTTCTCCCTCCCTCAGTTTGAGCTCTGCTGTAAAGAGACTGCAAGCAGCTAAAACAAGTCAAATTCAGGTAGTTGCACTGTTTGCATTTAAAAATATACATATAATTAATACTCAAATGAATACTGTATTCAATAATACAGTATTTTATATCTGTTCAGATTTAAAAAGAACATGACCAAGCCCCTAAAGTGCCTAAGCTGACAATGCTGCTATGTAGCTAAAAGTACAGTACCCCTGCTGCTGATCTCTGCATTGCTAATGAGAAATCCCCCACTGAAGATTCTTCAGAAACTGACTCTTCTTGGAGTGTCAATTGTTTGGTGCCTCCCAGTGCTCTGTGGTTCCTTTCACTGGCCCTGGCGTTACCACAGTATACAGTAGTGATATGTTGGGGCCAGAGGATCAAAGCAAGCATCGCAGTGAAGAACCAGGAACCAATATTGATGGAAATGTTGGTTTCTGATGTGCCTTCCGTGAGCAATTTCCTGTCACTATAGCAGAGATCAGCGGTGTGAGTAACAAGAGTTATCTACATTGTTTTTTAAAATGTGAACTGAATTTAGGTATTCATTTTAGTAATAGAGGTGATTCAAGTGCAGGAATCTTGTGGTGTGTACAAGTTACGGTGCTCAAATCAATTCTAAGATCATAGGCTGTACAAAGCCTTCTGGCGATTATTTTCTCCTTTGTCATTCAGCCGTCAAGATTCAAAACCTTAGTAGGCAGTATAAGCTCTAGCAATAGTTCTGAAAATCTTCCTTTTAAGATATTTAAAAGGAATATGACTTTTTAAAACCACATCTGAGATATTTGCTGTTTGTAAAT
>CM053026.1:353179230-353184230 GCA_028564925.1 Lithobates sylvaticus | reverse complement strand
AAAAAAAAAAAAAAAAAAAAAAAAAAAAAAAAAAAAAAAAAAAAAAAAAAAAAAAAAAAAAAAAATAAAAAAAAAAGAAAAAAAAAAAAAAAAAAAAAAAAAAAAAAAAAAAAAAAAAAAAAAAAAAAAAAAAAAAAAAAAAAAAAAAAAAAAAAAAAAAAAAAAAAAAAAAAAAAAAAAAAAAAAAAAAAAAAAAAAAAAAAAAACAAAAAAAAAAAAAAAAAAAAAAAAAAAAAAAAAAAAAAAAAAAAAAAAAAAAAAAAAAAAAAAAAAAAAAAAAAAAAAAAAAAAAAAAAAAAAAAAAAAAAAAAAAAAAAAAAAAAAAAAAAAAAAAAAAAAAAAAAAAAAAAAAAAAAAAAAAAAAAAAAAAAAAAAAAAAAAAAAAAAAAAAAAAAAAAAAAAAAAAAAAAAAAAAAAAAAAAAAAAAAAAAAAAAAAAAAAAAAAAACAAAAAAAAAAAAAAAAAAAAAAAAAAAAAAAAAAAAAAAAAAAAAAAAAAAAAAAAAAAAAAAAAAAAAAAAACAAAACCAAAAAAAAAAAAAACCAAAAAAAAAAAAAAAAAAAAAAAAAAAAAAAAAACAAAAAAAAAAAATAAATACGTGGAGGACTGTAACCATATGGAGTGACAGGTGACCTGCTTTTATTAAAATCTATAAAGAGACATTCTCTGTGGAAGGATAAATAAGTCAAATCTGTGCAATCAATTTAAAGGAATCCCTTGGTAGCTTTGAATTCACCTTCAGATTATATACTATGTGGGACTTCACTGAAAGCAAAATTGGCACTAAAAAGGCAGAAGCTATGTAACTTTTATTAAATTTATATCCTAATGTATTGAAGGGCTGTAATGCTTTCCTTAATAAGTCCAACAAAAAAGAAATTATACTTCCTACACCATCCAGAATTATGTAGCTGGCTGCCTAGTCATTCTGCATCAAAGAAGTAACGAGGATTTTGATTGTTGCCGCCCCCTTTGAACATGAGTTTGTATGACATATTGAGAAAGTCAAAGTATTTGGAAACTGTTGCAATTAATGGAAAACATAACCTTCTGGTCAAACACAATGAATTCTTTAAGCAAGCAGTGTTAGACCTGGCAGCTGTATAGAACAGTTCCCTTAACTTCCTCGGTGCTGGAATTCCTTATGCATGCATTATAAATCAGAGTTTGCTGCTCTGCAAAAGATCAGGGATACCCATATTTTGCCCCAGCAGGCACCTCATGCCCAACATCCATCTATAGAACACGTGATTGGACAAGACAGTTGTCATGGAGGCAGTTTTTAATTTATAAAAACATCTTTGCAGAATGGTACTGTCATCGGCGTTATAAATATACATTTCAAAGACCCAGGTTTTCATCTTCAAAGACAAGTTACTGCTTACTTACATAAGTTACCCTTTCATCACAAGTTTTACTTTCAAAAAAGGAACTAGAGGAGAGAACACTGGCACACATGGTTCCAGTGACATTTTCAGAAAAACGTTGAAACTAAATCATCTGCTAATCAGGCGATCGTGTTGATTAAAGTATTTTATACACCTAATAGAAGAACACACCTTTATTCAAAATACATAGTGGTTTTAATGCTTTTAAACCATTTCGAAATTTTACAAAACTATACTGTTAATAATTAATAATAGGACCACAGACTCAGTTGTACTTTTAAGTAAAAAAATACGTTCTTTTTGAATCGTCCTGTTTAAACTCTACCCAATGCTAAATGACTATCTCTCTATATACATAAGTAAAATAGTAGAATTTATAATAATTAAAAAAATATTTAAAAATATATAAATATATTCAATACATTTTATATTTAATCAATACAGTGTGTGAATATTGTCTTTGATAATCCAGTCATGTGAAAAGCAAAATCCTGTTTATTTTGAATGCCCAATCATGTGATGAAGCATTTCACATAATTGGATAATTGAAATAAATATTCACACAATTTTTTGAGGGAAGATTTTTAACTTAAATTTTTAACTTTATAGCTGTATAGCAGCAGCTATACACAAAGTGCTGATCACTTGAAAAACGTATGAATATAAATATAGCGCTCACAACCACTAAAGTGAAAAAACACAATCAATAATAAACAAACAAAATAAAGTCTGAACACAAATGTATGAACAAACAAAATAAAGTCCAAACACAAATGTATAAGTGACTCTAGGTGATTCAATCCGAAGGGAAAAAAATCAGTGCAGATATATTGCAGAAGTATTCAGGTGTAAGACACCCCCTCATGTATCCCCACTCAGCAGATTGTGATGACCCCCAGCTTTTTAGTCTGGTGGGTCACTTTAAGCTTTGTATTGGTGTCCAGGGCCAATGGATAAGTTGTCAAATCTTCAGACCCTATCCTAAATATTAAAATTGGTACATACATCCTCAGTTAATATCGGAATAGTAGAGACAAATTATAAATGCCTATCAAGGTGGTATAGGGTCCCGGTGACTGTAGCAAAGTTCCAAGGAGACCAGGCTCTTGGCTGCTGGAGGGGATGTGGTCAGAGAGGGACCATAGCACATATATGGTGGAGCTGCCCCAAGATTGAATTATATTGGAAGGAAATACTAAGATACATCAAAGATATAATGAATTCCCAGGTACCGTATGACCCCTGGGTCTGTCTGTTTCATGGAGTTGAAACCCCATATGGAGAATACAATAACTCTGTGATAGTGCATCTTATGAATGCAGCCAAGACCTTGATCCCTAAAAAATGGAAAACAGTAGATAGACCAAAAGTAAAGGAATGGTTTGATAAAAAAAACAAAATATTTAAAATGGAAGGGCTTAGGGCAGGCGAAGAGGGGGGAAGAGAACGCCTCAATATCAGGTGGCAAGCCTGGAAAAAAATTAGGTTAACAGAGAGGTACAGTGAAGTAATTGGTCTGCAGATTTATATTGAGGAGATAAGGGTAATTAAGATATTAAGATAGATAAGGGGATAGAAAGAGACGAGTATGTAAGAAGATGGGAAATTAGAAGTAACATTTAATGTTTTTTTATGAAATATTTACATAAAATGTAAACTGCGAAAGTTTGAAATAAAGAAAGCCACAATGATGCCAAGATGAGATGGGACAGAGATGAACGGCTAAGCTGACATAGGTCCCCGATAAAAGTTTTGCTGATGTGGCTAAAAAAAAAAAAAAAAAAATCTTCAGATCCAGTAATTTGTAAATGAAGTTTCTCAGCAGAACGAACGGATACCCAAAAGTGAGGAAAGAAATGAAACTGATAGTGAGGTACCATTAAAAAAGGTTTTATTGGAAAAGGGGATGGGTATTTACAAAAAGTACAATCAAACAAGCCTCAAACATGGAGCTGTTAATGTAAAAACGCAGTTCCTGGCGTGCATTTCACGGGACCGGAAGTGACGTCAGTAATACCGGAAATTGCGTCAACGTTTCACCCTCCCACACGGCGTCATCAAGGACCTTTCTGGATCTGAAGATTTGACAACTTATCCATTGGCCCTGGACACCAATACAAAGCTTAAAGTGACCCACCAGACTGAAAAGCTGGGGGTCATCACAATCTGGTGAGTGGGGATACATGAGGGGGTGTCTTATACCTGAATACTTCTCCAATATATCTGCACTGTTTTTTCGGATTGAAGCGCCTAGAGTCACTTATACATTTGTGTTTGAACTTTATTTTGTTTGTTCATACATTTGTGTTCGGACTTTATTTTGTTTGTTTATTATTGATTGTGTTTTTTCACTTTAGTGGTTGTGAGCGCTATATTTACATTCATAAGATTTTTAAATTCTTTAGTAAGCCTGGCTGTGCGTTGCTCTGTGGTGTGGTGTCTGTGTTAAAATAAAGGTATATGTCCAATGCTTTCTGCATTAGGGTGTGCTGGCAGCCCATTTTAAAGCACAAAAATGCATAGTCCGAATAAGCTCTGAATCGTAGCCTCCCTGGCAGTATGATTATGTCAGGTTTTTGAATCTCAAAGTGGTACATTGTTTTTCATAGAAATGTGGTGTTTTATATTGTAGCCCTGTAATTCTTAGGAATAACTTAAATCTGTCCAAACAAGAGTGTAGTAGACATCCCGGGTATGATAAAGTTTGAAACACAAAATCATAAATTGTAATATAATAAATAACTATAAATAATTACAAAAAATAATAATAAAAAATAATAAAATGAATTGCCCTACGGTTTACTATCACTCAATTCTGCAAGTGCTCTAATTTACTATCGCTGTTTTCTAGCTGTCTAAAACAATTTTTGATGTAAAGGGACACTTTTTGGTTGCCATGGACATTATCAAGTTTCCAGGCAGAAAGAACAGTATATATAATACAAAAGTGCATGCAGGGCACTGGGAAAAGCATTAGGGACAAAGTGGAGGTGAAATGATTTGATACAGTAATGTAATCTGTAAGATTATAGTGTACTGTATGTGTTATTTTTTTGTACTTTTTGAATTAGCCGCCAGGCTCCGCTCCCATGCATACACTCGCAAGGAACAAAGCCCGGAACACAGTACATTGGGCGGAGGATCTGGCGGAGGACACAGCGGGGGGACATCGCAGGATCCTGGTGACAGGGTAAGTATGCTGTACCAGGATTCTGCAATGCAATCCCTAATTTGGCTCGGGGTTTCCTGTGCATTGCATTTTTTTTTTCCAGACTCAGAGGAGTTGGTTTACTAACACTGGAGAGTGAAAAATCTGGTGCAGCTCTGCAGAGAAAGAAATCAGCTTCCATTTTTTTTTTTTTTGTCAAAGCCTAACTGAACAAGTTAAAGTTAGAAGCTGATTGGCTACCATGCACGACTGCACCAAATTTTGCACGCTCAAGTTTTAGTAAATCTTTGCCATCTTTGTCTCTGTTTTCTCTTATACTTGCACAATTCACAAAAACACACGTAGGGTATTCTTGTTACTGTTATTTTCCAATGCTAACAATCATTTTTTTTTTCATTGCGTAGATGTTAATTTACTGCATGTATGTTATGTTATCTATTTTC